>NW_004624900.1:357522-456441 GCF_000247695.1 Heterocephalus glaber | reverse complement strand
CTGGCAATAATATGACACAATTAGGATAGGATTGGCAAGGTAAAAGCAAAATCTTTATATGTAGATGAAATGATCATCTACAGAGAAAATACTAAGAAACTCATTCACTTCTTATTGCTTTCTGGTGGTTTTTTTTTTTCCTTATACCCCATTTTTTGCCTTTGGAAAGAAGATCTGGCTCACTCCACTGTGGTGGTATGGGTTGCAGACAGCAATGCTAGTCTAGTAATGGTTAGGGTTCAGCACATGGCACCCAAAAATATGCAACCATGGCATTTGAGAAAACAGCACAAGAGGTCCTGGACCAAAGTTTCTCTGCTTAACACTTGAAAGCCAATACTTGAGAGACAAGAGTTGGTAGAAAGGAAATTAGGTTTAATCAAAGGCTGGCATCCTGAGAAGATGGGGAGGGGAGCTACCATTCTCCCCACAACAACCATCTTAGGGAACTCAGGACCATGAGGAAACTTCCATAGGAAGGGAAAGACAAACAGGGCAGCGGGGAGGAACACCTGGAAATGGGCCAGGTCTTTGTCATTCAGAACATACGTTTCCCCCACCCCACCTCTGGCTGGAACATCCCAGTGGACCGTGACCTCTGGGGGCAAGTTCCTGTAATTCCTTAGAGAAATACAGTACAGTACTTTTCTGCAAGTTAAGCCCCACAGCAATGTCATGATTTGTGTTAGTTGATGCTCAGAACTAGAATAAGGAGGGACATTGTATATTCTTATGTTATCTGATGTTCTGGGTTTTGTAAATCTAAAGAAAGATTATTATTATTTATTTTATTTATTTATTTATTTATTTATTTTGTACTGGGGATCAAACTCAGGACCTCACACTTGCCAGACAGGTGCTGTGCTTCTGACCTAAATCCCTGGCCCAAAAATTATTGTGTTTTAAAATAATAATAAAGAAATATTATTTAGTTAACATCTTAATCCTTTAGGTGTGACTTTTCTTTAGAATTTGGAATGCTGTGCAAAAGGGGGTGAAGTCAGAGGACAACTTTCAAAGGGGCAGCCAGGCCACACCCACAGTGACCAGCCTCTTCTGAGCAATGCCCCCCTCTGAACACCAGGCCAGCTCTAGCTCCTCCACAATCCAGTCACCTTCCACAACCCCTGCCTCTGAGTGCATGAGGCTTTGGGGAACATCTAGATAAAAACCATGACAGAGGTTTGCAGTTTCTAGTCATTGCCTGAAATCTATGGTCACCTTGGATTCCAGCAGAGCCTCCACAAGGCTGATAATGCTGAAATACTGAACTTGTGGAGACCCAACTGACGTCTTATGCAATAGGACTTTTCCCTGGAGCCGACTCAAAAACCAGGACTAAGATGGTAATCAACCAGACTCTGGCCCACTCAGAAAATCCATAAAACCTTGCCCTGTTACCCGGGGACTGGGGTGCCCCTCTAGAGGTTCTTTCAAAGAATTGGTCAAGATAAGTGCAAAAGGTAGCAAGGTTTTACATTTATTAAAGGTAGGAAAAGAAGCGCACTGTGCAGGATGAGAGCAGATCCCTGAAAGAGAGAGCACAGCGACCAAGAGCTTAATGGCTGCCATCTTTTGTATCCCTCATTGCTCTTGCTGATGTCTGATCTAGGGCATACTATCCAAACCTTCCTCCCTCTTTAATACCCAGCCCTTTAAAAACCTAATTGAAGCCAGGCACACCTGTAATCCCAGCACCAGGGAGGCTGAGGCAGGAGGATTGCCCTGAGTTCAAGGCCAGCCCAAGCTACATAGTGAGTTTAAATCCAGCCTGAACTGCATAGAAAGATCCTGCCTCTAAATAAATGATAAAACAAAACAACAACAGGCCAGGGATTTGGCTCAGTGGTTCTGCTGCCTGCCTGCCTCGAAAGTGCAAGGTCCTGAGTTCTATCCCCATACCAAAAAACAACAACAACAACAACAGGGCCAGGGATTTAACTAAGTGGTGCCATGTCTGCCTTGCAAGCACAAGGTCCCGAGTTGGATCCCAAAACAAACAAACAAACAAACAAACCTGCTTGATCTCAGCTCAGAAGAATTGGAGATAATATTTTCTTTTTTTTTTTTTTTTCCATACGGGGATCGAACTCGGGTCCTTGTGCTTGCAAGGCAGGCTGCGGAACCACTGAGCTAAATCCTCGGCCCTTGAAGATAATATTTTCTGATTGGTCCCAGGCACCAGGCTTGGGTGCATGGGTCCTGAATTTCTGTGACTGATAGGTCAAGCTCACTTGCCCAGCCAGCTAGCTATGCCCTAATTTCCTGCCTCAGTTCCATTCTTTTGTTAACCAGCTATTCTGATTCTCTTCACCAGAGCACTGTCCCCTCCTGTCCCTGAAGCTAAAGTTCCTGCCCTATTTCTTCTTACTTTCTAAATCTGCATAGGCCTTACTGACATGTTCTGAAATGCTTTTCTGTGAGGACAAACCTTTCCAAGGCCAGTTCAGGACCCATCTTCTTTTTGGGGACCTCTTGGGACTCCATCTGGTGAAAAAACCATAACTCAAGCCTATACAGGAGCTCATACAAAACCTGAGCTCTCATAACAATGGCTCCTGGGATTCTGGACTGGAGAATTTCCATTTGAGAGGCAGTTACTGGCTTACTTTCCAATATTAATTTGCACTACCTCTAATGACTGAAGGAGATGAAATTAACTGAACCCTAAAATACCCTTGCTGTGTTGGTGATGTAAGAGTACCACTCTCATGCAAGAGTTCCACATTAAAGTGGAAAAGTCCTATTCAGGACCATGTTGTCCAGGGAAGTCAAGGAGGAAATGGTAGCAGGGAGTCTCTTTTCCCACTAGACTGAGTCTAGAACTGCTTTATTTGCCCTCATCAATATTTGTTTTATTCATCCCACTTAAAAATTTTTTTTTAATTTTAAATTTTTTTGCAGTATTGGGATTGAACCAGGGCCTTTCACATGCTAGGCAAGTACCCTACTGCTGAGCTATACCCCAGTTCACCACCCCATTTCCTCTTCTTGTTCTTCTTCTTCTAGATCCCCCCACCCCCATACGGGGGATTGAACTTGGGACCTTGGGCTTGCCAGACAGGCGAGGCGCCTCTGAGCTACACCTCCGGCCCCTGTATTGGTTGTTGTTGCTGTTGTTGTTGTTGCTGTTGTTGTTGTTGTTGTTGTTCCTCCTCCTCCTCTTCTTCTTCTTCTTCTTCTTCTTCTTCCTCCTGCTCCTCCTCCTCCTCCTCCTCCTCCTCCTCTTCCTCTTCTTCTTCCTAGGGTCTTGCTATGTAGTTCAGGCTGGTCTTGAACTCATGGTGATCTCTTGCCTCAGCCTTCTGAGTGCTAGAATTACAGTCATATGCCACCATGCCTAGAACCACCCCACTTCTTAATAACCAACTAAACATTTCCACCCAGCTGGGAGAAATTTCTTCATTCTCCCCTCTGCCTTTCACCATTTTCTTGTTAATTAATTTAATTTTTTCTATTAGCTTCTGTACAACCTATGAAGGGAAGCTGAGGCAGCAAGCTTGAAAAGGCTTCTCAGACTGTTGCTCAGTTGTGCTCATATGATTTGCAAATATTTCTTCCCATTCTATGAGTTAACCTTGTATTCTCTTGAGAGTGTACTTTGATGTACAAGTTTTAGGTTTTGATGAAGGTTTGCCTATGTTTTATCTTGCCATTTATGCCTTTGATATCATATTCAGGAAATCATTGCCAAATTCAATGTCTTAAAGGTTTTTGACCTATATTTTCTTCTAAGAGTTTTACAGCTTTAGTTCTTACATTTAGATCTTTGGTCAATTTTGAGCTAATTATGTAAGTCTGACTTCATTATTTTGCATTTGTTGAAAAGACTATACTTATTCCTATTTAAGGTCTTAACATTCCCATCAAAGATTATTTGGCCATACATGTCAGTGTTTATTTTATATGTTGGAATACAGTTACATTTTATTTTTTAATCCTTTACACATCATTAGTGTCCACAAAACTGAAATAATGTGGAAATCTTTTTTATACTATCAGTGATTTTGCTAAAATTGAGACGAGAAACTTAAGTTTACAGAATAAATATACAACTATTCAGTGTTAGCCAAACATGGCTCCCAACAAAACCCAGAAATGCATAATACTAATGCAATTCTGATATTTTTCTGACTTTTGGTCAGTTAAAAACATAACTTTGCATGTCTACATATGTGCTCATGTGCATAAAATATATTTGACAAGCCCTGATTCCCCACCCACTTTGCTGTTTGAATGAAATGATCCAGCACACCTGGGCATGGCACCACACATCTGTAATCCCAGCACTTTGGAGGCTGAGGCAAGAGGATTGCTGCAAGTTCAAGGCCAGCCTGGGCTCCATAATGAGTTTAAGGCCAGCTTGAACTACATAGTGAGATCCTGTCTCAAAAAAACCCCAAAAAGCAAAAAAGAAGAGAAAAATGAATAGACACTTCTCAGATGAAGAAGTACAAATGACAAATAAATACATGAATAAATGTTTAACATCCCTAGTCATTCAAGAGATACAAAGTAAAACAACACTGAAATTCTATTGCACTCCAGAAAGAATGGCTATTATCAAGAGATCAGCTGGGCATGGTGGCATATGCCTATAATCCTAGCATTTGGGAGGCTGAAGCAGGAGGATCACTGTGAGTTTGAGGCCAGCCTGGTCTACATAGTAAGTTTGAGGCCAGGCCAGAGTACATAGTGAGTTCAAGGCCAGCCTGATCTACATAGCAAGACCCTGTCTCAGGAAAGAAAGAAAGAGAGAGAGAGAGAGAGAGAGAGAGAGAGAGAGAGAGAGAGAGAGAGAGGGAGGAAGGAAGGAAGGAAGAGAGAGAGGGGAAGGGAGAGAAAGAAAGAAAGAAAAGAAAGAAAGAAAGAAAAAGGAGGGAGGGAGGGAAGGAAGGAAGGAAAGAGAAAGAAAGAAAGAAAGAAAAGAAAGAAAGAAAGAAAGAAAGAAAGAAAGAAAGAAAGAAAGAAAGAAAGAAAGAAAGAAAGAAAGAAAGAAAGAAAAGAAGAAAGCAACCAATAACAAATGCTGGCAGGGCTACGGGGAAAAAGGAACTCTTCTCCATTGTTGGTGGGAGTGTGGCCTGAGGCAACCACTATGGAAATCAGTGTGGAGATTCGTCAAAAACTAAATAAAACTAGAGGTTACATTTGACCCAGCTATTCCCCTTCTTGTTATCTTACTGAAAGAATCAAAAGCATCATACCACAATGATATATGCAGACTCATGTTTTTAGTGGCACAGTTTATAATAGCTAAATCTTGGAAACAGCCTAAATGCCCATCAACTAATGAATGGATAAAGAAGATTTGGTTTCTTTTTATATGACAGAATATTACTCTGCCATAAAAAGGATAAGCTTGAGATATTGCTAGCAAAATGGATGCACTTTGAGACCAGACTGTTAAGAGAAATAAATTAGACATATGTGTTTAAATATCATATGATTTCTCTGGTATGAGAAACTGAAAGTATGAATAAGGATGAAAATGTATAATAGATATTGGGAAATGGGAAGAAAATGTTCAAATGGGAAGGAGAACAAGAGAGAAGGAGGCAGAAGAAAAGGAAGAGAGAAGAAAAAAGAGAATAGAAAGAAGAAAATGGAAACAAAGCTTTTGTAAATAAGAAGGGGAAGAGGGGTGGAAGGAAGGGGAGAGGAATGGGGAAAAAAGAAGCAAGTTACATCATGTATAGGTAAATTCCCCATGATGAATGCGATCTATCCAATAAAAATAAATTAGAAATAAAAGAAAGGTGACTAATACAAGGAGCTAGTAATTTTTGAGTTTATACCTTTTATATTTAAAATAAATCAGTTTTGCTGGCTGTGGAGTCTTGGCTCAAAAAAAAAGATCCAGCACAGTGTAATTATATTTATCATTCAGCTCTGTCTTAGCCACCTTCCTGGCTGGGACAAAACACCTGCCACCCATAGTTTAAAGGAAGAGAAGTTTATTTGGCTCACAGTGTTCAGAGAACAGTCCATGGTTGGTTGGCTCCAAAGCAGAGGAGGGAGGATCCTTGGGAGTTTGAGTCCAGCCTGAGCTACATAGCAAGACCCTGTCTCAAAAAAGCAACCAAAAAGCAAAAGAATGACATGATGGAAGGCCTGGCAGAGGAACAGCTGCACCCTACATGACAACCAGGAAGCAGAGAGAGAGAAGGGAGGAGCAGGGGACCGGAATTCACCCTTCCAGTCCACCCCCCAGTGACCCTTCCCCTCCTACCAGGCCTCCTAATGCCACACACAGTTATGAACTCATCACTGAGCACAGCCCCATGATCCCATCACCTTCCAGACATGGAGGCTTTTGGGGGACATTTTAGATCTAAACATAACAAATTCAAAATATTAAAAATTTATTCTTTATTTTTTGTATTTTTTTGCATTCTTTAAATAAGCTGAAGTCCTTAATTTTCTAAAAGCTAGCAAGCAAACCAACCCAAAACCCAAAGAATTATACCAACCTCTCTCTTTCATGCACATAGGGATGGACATCATTCCAATATTCTAGAAAAGACAATCCCAGAAATAGTTATTCATATTCTAAAAGTTACTATAGGTGAAAGGCAGTTTGGAAAGATAAGCATGACATATCCATTGTGGTATTGTATTATTACTAAGTAATTTCTGTAACCGCTGCTTATTTATTCTAATTAATTAATTAATTAATTTAGAGACAGGGTCTCACTATGTATCCCAGGCTGGCCTCAAACTCACAGCAATCCTCCTGCCTTAGTCTCCCCAGCGCTGGGATTACAGGTGTCCACCACCATGACCAGCTCCATTATTTATCTCATGAGAAAGTTAACTGAATCACATTTGCAAGCTCCCCTTCATCGTGTAAGGTAACATTCATTCTCAGGTTCTGGGATGGCATGGACATCTTTGGGGTGGGCTATCATAATACTCTCTTATACTATTTGGATTATCCTAATACTAATTTATAAAACATCAATAAGATAGAATTCAGAAAAAATAGAAGAAAGATACAATTTGTGATTTCAGTCCTGAAAGATAAACATGAAGAACATGTCCTTCTAACTTTAAGCATGAAGTTTTTATCTAGTTATAAATCACATTACATACTAAATTTTCATTCTTAATTCTTCATTGAAATCATATAACAGTTTATTTTCCATTCTATACAAGTCTGAGAAAACATTTTTTGATTTTTTTTTTTTTTTTTTTTTTTTTTTTTTTTTTTTTTTGTACTGGGGATGGAACTCGGGACCTTACACTTGCGAGGCAGGCGTTGGAACCACTGAGCTAAATTCCCGGCCCAACATTTTTATCTTTTAATATTATTATTATTTTGATTTTGGTTTTGGTTTTGGTTTTGAGATAAGGTCTCGCCATTGTCACATCTGGCTCCCGGTCAGGGAACCAAAGATGTGACATCTGGGGAACTAGCACTGCTGCTCTGCAGTCCAAGCAGCCCACCAGGACGGCAAACTCCGCCCCAGCAAAAGAGGAGAAGGAAGGGAGCAGAAAGGAGGAGGGAGGTAGCCACCTGGCTAAGAGAGACTCCCGTCGCCAGCTCCGGAAAGTGGAGGACCTAGGCTGGTGCTCCAGGCGGCTTTCAGGGCGGAGTGAGCGGCCTTCCCCCACCCAACCCAACCCCGAACCTGCGCAACCTCTGCCTACCTCATCCCTTCTGGTGGTCTCAGGGCTGCCCCTCCGGCTGTTTACTTGTCCTTGACCTACCTTTTAAGGCCTTATCGTTGGGGTGGGCGGCTCCTTGGTAAGGAGGTGCCTTATTCATGGTTAGCTTAGAGTTAGTAAGGGGGCGTGTGGGCATCTATTGTACTGGGTGACCCTAGTGAATACACATGTATGTAACTGTATTGTTAGTGCATAGGTGTGAGTACGCAGTGCCTTGAAGTGAGTCCCCTCCCTTACTTCCCCTATATTTTATTGGAGGTGGGAGTGGCTTATCATTTGTACAAGGCTTTCTGTCTGGGTATTGCCTGACAGCTCTTTTGCTGGTCTCTTGGTGCAAGTCCCAAGGCCATTTGGTGCCTTTCTTTATCTGTTGCCCCCATCACCCCCCACCCCCCGTACAAGGAATCGAACTCAGGACCTTGTGCTTGCCATACAGGCACGACCCCACTGAGCTAAATCCCTGGCCCTTTATCTGTTTTTTCTCTTTTTCTATCCCTGTCCTTGACCTATTTCCCTGGGGAATTTCTCTAGTAAAGTTAGTTTTTAACTCCTTCTAGTCAGGAATAGCTAGAAGATCTAATGAGGCCTTTGTTCTATCCCCCTCCCCCCATCTACAGACCTAAGACCCTACATTGTAATTGTAGCACAGACTGGCCTTGAACTCACTATGTAGCCCAAGATGGCCTTGAACTCGCTGTGATCCTTCTGCCTCAGCCTCCCGAGTGCTGGGATTACAGGTGTGCACCACCACTCCTGGCTAACATTTTTATTTTTAAATGACCCTGTCAGCCGGATATTAGTGTGCATGCCAGTAATCCCAGCACTCTGGAAGGCTGAGGCAGGAGGATCACAAGTTTCAAGCCCAGCCTGGGCACACTGGAGATTTAGTGAGACCCTGTCTCAAAATTTAAAAAGGGCTGCGGCTGTCGCTCAGGGCAAAGGTCTTGGGTTCAAACCCCAGCAATGAGGGGGTGTGGCAAAAAAGACCCTGTGGACAGCGCTCAGGCCCCAGGTATCTCAGCGGTAGGTGCCCATGATAGAGACAAGGGCAGCGCCACACGGCGCGTAGGGAGGAGCTCGCGCACAGCCGCCCCGCCGCCATCTTGCCAGCAGAGGGCGCCCGCTCCCCTCCTCCGCTGAGCCGGGTGCCGCAGGCCCCGCCCACCCTCCCGTCCCGCCCCGCCCCGCCCCGCCCCCTCTCCCACGGCCCCGCCCCGTCGCAGGCCCCGCCCTCCTGCGCTGCCCTCGCGCCATGGCGGGCGAGCGCACGGCGGCTGCGCTGTCGGGCTTCGTGCTGGGCGCGCTCTCCTTCCAGGACCTCAACACCGATGCTGACACGGTGAGCGGGCGCCGCCTCTCCGGCCCGCCCCGGGCCGCGCGCCGCCGTCCTGGCGTGGTCGCCGCTCTTCCTGGCCTCGTGGACGGCCTGGGAGGCGGCGGCGGCGGCGCCGGCGCCTCCTCCCGCGTCTCTGGCTCCCTCAGTCGGCCGCGCAGGCCACCGTGCGCGAGGCGACGTGGAGACCGGGTACGGGCGCCTGCCGGGCCGCCTGCGTGTGCAGGCCTGAGGGGTTGAGAAGCTGAGTAGCTGCCTGCTGGCACCGCTTCCAAGTTTGCTAAACTTGTCAGGCCTCAGCTAGTTTCTTCCGACACTTTCTGGTGTGCGCGTTTATACTTTTGTGTAGGTTCCGAGCCGCGGGGTGAGGCTAAGGGACGCGGTGTTTTTAAAACACAGTGCTTGCTTTCTACAGCTTAGGGAACTGAGAAAGGCGCTGTGAAATGTGAGGCTGAGGTTGGCAGCGCTGCCCTGCGTGCGCGCTTGGTAACCTGCAGAGGGGACCCGGGACGACTCAGCTGCTCTCCTTGCCTCACTGACACGGGGAGGAGCCCAGGCCGAGCCATGCCCAGTGAGTCCTATAAAATAGAACGCCGGGCGTGGTGGTGCACACTGTAATCCCAGCACTCGGGAAGCTGAGGCAGGAGGGTCGCTGCGAGTCGAGGCCAGCCTGGGCTACATAGCGAGACCCTGTCTCAAAAAACCAATACTACGTATATATATAAAATATCTTGTGTTCCCCCAAGTTGCTTTTTAACAAACCCCAAGAGGTTGTAATCAGTACTATTTCAAATGACCTTACAAATTAACGTCTAGCAAACAGAAGGCAAGTTAAACTGTGGAACTGTGGAGCTGCGGAGCTGTGGAGCGCGTCTCGGGACAGCTCGGTATAGACGTGAAGAGATGGCGACTCCCTGGCTTAGCACCCCGTGCCCTGGTGTCCGCAGCCCGAAGGAGCAGGAAGGTGTGCAGGCATGCAGGTTCTCCTGAGGACTCTCGGGAATGATCCTGTGCTTTGCCCTGGGGGAGGAGGGTAGATTACTGTATTAACTAACTTTCAAGAGGGTAAAATGTCACTGTCGAGCACACTGGGTCTCCAGACGCACTTGGAAGAGAACTGGGTTCTCCGAAGTACAGCGAAATCACCGCTGCTCTGGCCAGATGCTCAAGTTCAGGAGTTGGGCTCACAACACAACCCGTTCTAGACAGCAGGCCCCGGAACCGAATTCCAAATCTTTACTCTCTAACGGTTTGCAATTTCCCATTTTTCACAATTCTAAATCTGGTAACCGGTCTTGTGTCCGAGCTTTGAGGCCCGCCCGACGCCGGCCCCGGAGGTGGCAGCAGCCTCCTGGCTCCTGGTGGAGAGGAGCCCTGGGTGCCCGATTTCCAGCTCTCAGCCTCTGTGCTCGGCGTGCTGAGGCACGGCGCTGCTCACAGATAGCAACCGGCCCTTAGAGCCAGCGCCTTTCTTGTCCCCTCCAAGGCCTCCACCTCCGCCCACGTTGATCTCTCTCCCCTTCTTAAGCTGCAGTGCTGTTTGTAATCCGCGCCGCTGATTTCCTGGCTGTCTTGTGTGCCTTCCCGCGGTAGTGCAGCCTGCGTGTGCCGTGAGGAACTCGGAAGGCGAGATACTCGGGCCAAGAGCTGGGCAGGGGCCATCCCGTCAGCGTGTTCCAAACGTGGCCTCTCATCTGTGTCCACAGGAAGGGTTTCTCTTCGGGGAAGTGAAAGGCGAAGCGAAAAACAGCATTACCGACTCCCAGATGGACGATGTGGAAGTCGTTTATACAATTGGTAAATCATCCATTTTTGTGTCTATCCGATAAACGCTGAGTCATCGAAATTACTGTTTTAAAATTGTTAAAAATATGCTAGTTTTGGCCAGGTGTGGTGTGCAGACCTGTAATTCCAGCTGTAGCAGGAGGATCACCATGAGTTCAAGGCCAGCCTGAACTACATGAGACTCTCAAAAAAACAAAAACTGGACTGGGGATGTAGCTATGCAATGTCTGGCAAGAGTAAAGTCGTCCTGAGTTCTATTCCTGGTACCAGAAAAAAATAAAAACAAAAAGAACAGTTGCTAATTTTGAAAAGCAAAATTTAAAAGAATATATTGTATTCATTTTTTGTTTTTTGGTTTTTTTTTTGGTACTGGGGATCGAACTCAGGTCCTTGCACTTGCAAGGCAGGCGGCAGAACCACTGAGCTAAATCCCCAGCCCTATTGTATTTGTTTTTAGTTAAAATTATGGCCACCAGTTGTATGAAACAATACAAGATATAGGAAGTAAATTAAGACTGCAGCAAGGAGATGCAGAGAAAACAGCTGGTGGCAGCTGTTCTTGTGGGAAAAAGATAAGGGAGATTGAAAATATATTTTTCCGATCACATAACATACAGTTTTATCTAAGCATCTGTGTGTTTTGTTGTGTTTTTTGAGACAGGGTCTTACTATATAGTTCAAGCTGGCCTCGAGCTTATGTCGATCCTCCTGCCTCAGCCTCCTGAGTTCTGGGATCACAGGTGTGCGCCACCACGCCTGGTTAAGCAAATATTTTTTGAGCAGCTATATTGTGCTAGGCACAATGCTAAGCTTTACTTGGTCCAATTATTTGTAAATGCTAGGTTACTTTAACATGGATGGCAAATGGGTTGAGGTCCAAGATGGGCAGATTATGGGCTTGCTTTGGTTCATGAGATTTTCATCATTTTTACACTTTCCTGTGTCTATACATTAGAGTGTATTTTACCTGTTAGCAAGTACAGGACGTTTGGTGTTTTTGCAGACAGGGACTGATTTAAGGGTAACATACATTTGTTAGAAGAAAAATGTCTAAAGAGAATCCTCCTCCTCTTGCTCCTCAGCTGCAGTGTTGCCACTAATCAGATAAAATCTGCCCTTTTAAGATGTTGGGTTTTTGTTTTGTTTTCTTTGATTGGCAGCTAACACTGAGAAAAGCTTTACGTGTAACAACTGCTTGTAATAACAAGAGATTCCCTTTAACAGATACTGGTAATTTTTGTCAGTTGGATAAATTTAGAGTGCAACATTTTTAGTACTCAATACAAATATAGTAGTTTGAACTTCCCTTTTGTGAGGCGGATATTAAACTGTTTAGAGGCAGTGAGCCTTGTGGCTCTAAGTGAGACTAAGTGTGAAGGAGGTCTCCTACTGCAGGCGTGGGAGACCATGCGAAGAAGGCGTTTGTCTTGTGGGATTGTTGTGCAGAGTAAATGAGATAACCCGAGGTGAAGTACTTTGTGGTATGAAAGAATACTCAGTAGGTTATTCAGATGATTACACAATATCATAACTAAAAATTCTTCTTTTCCAGACATTCAGAAGTATATTCCCTGCTACCGGCTTTTTAGGTGAGTAGTATTAGTGAAAGCAAGTCAGTAGCCAGTGTGATCTCTGTAAGTGAAAGAATTTTTGAAACTGCCAGAGCATCTTAGTGACTAATTGCACATGGAAAGTAGTTTTTAAATCCCTGACAAACACTGCATCACGGCATCTGCAGTGACAGGACTTTAGCTGGTGCCACTGACATCAAAGACCGCACCTCTTCGCCGTCACTCCCTGCATCCTGTGAGCTGGGTGACGTTCTCAGATGTCAACAGCAGCCCCTCTTCCTTCCCTTTGATTCCTTATTTCAGCAACTGTTGCTTCACTTACATTTTTTAGTGTTATCCTGTTAACCAGCTGTATTCTTTGCCCCGTTTCCTGTTGCTTTTCTAGTGTGCAGGCTTCTGTTCTTAGTCCTCCACAGTGGCAGAACTGTCAGCTCCTATGGGCTGCGTTTTTTGGGGGGTTTTTTTTGATACTGGGGATTGAACTCGGGACCTTGTGCTTTCGAGGCAGGTGGCAGAACCTCAGCCCCTGGGCTGCATTTTTTTAACTGAGGCATAAACCACTCAGAAAATCATTCCAGTCATGCTGTCTATGCACACACCTCAAAGATCCAGGCAGATACATGGTTAAGGTAGGAGGTGGGTGCTGGGGGCGTGGCAGAAGGGCTTAGTGGTCCTAAAGTTCCACCAATCCGTTTTTTGTTTTGTTTTGTTTTTCTCACTACCCACTACTACCGGGGGTAGAACTTAGGGGGTGGAACTCGGGACCTTGCGCTTGTGAGGCACGCATGGTGCCACTGAGGTACATCCCTGACCAACCAAGCCTTTGTTTTTAGCATAAACTTTCTTTTTTTTCTTTTTTTTGGTAACAGGAATCAAACTTGGGACCCCACGATTGCAAGGCAGGCACTGGAACTACTGAGCTAAATCCCCAGCCCCCTAGCATAAACTTTCATACAGTCTTATGCTTTAATATAGTTAGCAAACCCTGTATTAAACAGTGAACTGTTTTCATGTGGCCTTGGATCTAAAAATGTACTTTTTCAGGGTAGTTAACAAAAATGCTTCAGGGTAGAGGAAGCATGTGTAATAGAAACCACACATGGCTTGCAAAGCTCAAAATATGCAGTCTGGCCATTACAGGAAAAGTTTGCTAACCCTGCAGCAATTACACCGCTTCTCACACCTCTCCACTGGAATACCCTCCTTTGTTTACTACAGGAATCCAGGGCGGTACCTGGGAGACAGCCCACTGAAGTTTAGAACTAAATCACTTAAAAAGTGACTTGCCAGGCGTGGTGGCGCAAGCCTCTAATTCCAGCACTTGGGAGGCTGAGGCAGGAGGATCCCTGTGAGTTGAAGGCCAGCTTGTGCTCCGTAGTGAGTTCAAGACCAGCTTGAAATATAGAGTGAGACCCTGTCTCAAAAATCAAATCAGAACAAAAAATAAATGAACTTACATGAACTCTGCACAGTGTATCTATTTCTGTATAAAAGTCCCACGCCCTCCTTGTCCCTGAAGCTTGACATAAAATCAGTGCTCTACAGATGTGCAGTCCCCTGAGGCTCCCGCACCCTGGTGTACAGCTCATGCCCCAGCGCATGCTAGGGAGACACAGCAGTAAGCTCTGTGTATGTAATCTTCACGTTGAAACCATGAGCAGTTACAATGGAGGGATCTGTTTGATCAACTTGGAATCTTTACATGGAGTCACTTTGTTTTGTCTGTTTTCCATTAAAAATGTTTTAGTGTAAGTCCCAGTAAAAACACTTTACTTTAGAAAGTAAAAACACTGCCTAATAGGATGCTATTCAGTTTTATGTAACTTTTCAGTATACACTTGAAATACCAATAAAACCTGTTATGATGAATTTTTTTTTTTTTTGGTACCAGAGATTGAACTTGGGTTCTTGTGCTTGTGCAGCAGGCGGCGAAACCACTGAGCTAAATCCCAGGCTATGATGAATGTTATTTATAAAGGGTTTTGACTAACATTTCACCATAACAAATATTTTTTATCTCAGTGCTAAAAGTAAAAGAAATACTTTTGGAATCTCTGCTATAGGAGGGAAAGATAGAAGTATGTGCCTTGGTTTAGAATCTTTTCTTCTGAATCTCTGTATATATTAGACACTTCAGCTATGGAAGAAAGACCACTGAAAAGTATTCCTTTCTCCTGCCCGCCCACAACATCCACCGACTCCTCAGGCACAGAGCTTTGGGAATTAAAGCTGAATAACTGTCCTTTAGTTAATGTGCTTTGGTTATTACTCACTTGTTCATGTTTCAATACTGTAAAGAATGGTAATAAAGGGGCTGGGGATTTAGCTCAGTGGTTCCACCGCCTGCCTCGATAAGTGCAAGGACCTGAGTTCAATCCCCGGTACCAAAAACAAAAACAAGAATGGTAATAAGTAAACTGAATTAATTGTGAATTGGCTTATGAGATTATTTTTTAGTACTTGTGTTTAGTGGACAGTTTAATATTTCGTTTTAGGCTAAAAATATACAATGCACAAACTTAGCTCTTGAGGTTTCTCCACTTTTTGTTACAGACCTCCTTTTTCTCCCATTTTGTCTGTTAATTTGTGAACTTTTTCTACTCTTTAGGACTTTATCTGACAGGCAGGTAGGTATGGATTTGGGTTAGACAGTGGGTCAGGAGTAACTAAAAAATGCTATTAAGCTTCAGATTTCTAGCTTATTTGAAATGTCTTTGACTTTTACAGCTTTTATAACTCTTCAGGTGAGGTGAATAAGCATGCACTGAAGAAAATACTTTCAAGGGTGGAAAAGGTATCTCCTGTTTGTTTTATATCCATTATTTTCAACTCCTAAAAACAGTACTTCAACAGAACTTTTAAGCAGTATTTGTCTTTACACTATGCCTACTGTAAAGCAGGAAAGAGGCTTGTTCTCAGCAATCCAGTGAGTGTGCTCTGAAAACAAAACCAGTCATCAGAAGTAGTGATCTCCCTTGATTCCTGTGATGACACTAATCTTGTTCTTTTCCGAATTCTCACACCCTTCACCAGCTGGATTTATCTAGGACTTAGTCCTTTATTTATTTTTTTGGTACAGGAGATGGAACTCAGGACCTTGTGCTTACAAGGCAGGCACAGTGCCACTGAGCTAAATCCCTGGCCCTAGTCCATTTTTTTGAGATGGTGTCTCCAGGATCTCCAGTGTCACCCAGACTGGGCTTGAGCTTCTGGGTTCAGGTGACCCCTGAAGCTAGGACTGCAGGGGTGCACGCCCCAGCCTGGCCTTGCAGCTAGGGTTTTTATACAGTTCTTCACAGGGAAAGTTTCCTGTATAGCACTTAATTACAGTTCTCCACAGCATAGCTGATGCTCAGTTAAAAGTCAGTAATCAAGATGGGTTTTTTAATCTAAAAATAGTTTTTTCAGATACCATTTTTTCCCTAAAACTTATGTATCTAATCTGAAAATTAGATTTAGTAAAAGAAGTTTTATTTTTTCCAAACTTGTTGAAAATGGTTGGAGTTTTTCCAGTCATATTTGGCTACTTTAAAAAGTACCTGTAAAGATGCCTTAATTTTTGTCAGAACGATTTTTTATTTCTTCAGCTTAAAGTTCCACAGCTCATGTGCAATAAAAAATTTAATTGCTGAATCCTGTGAATTCAGATGCTTCTGAATCAAAGTCATTATTTTTCTTTGTAATAACTAAGTTTTTATTAAATGAGATTTTCCCGGTTAAAAATGGCTTAGTAATACTAACAACACATTGATTTTATTCAACACTGAAGCCAGCTTTCTGGGTGGGTGATGATCATTCCCATTAAATTTCAGGTAAAAGCTATAGGGATCAGCTTAACTCATTTAACAAAGCAAAAATACATGCAGGAAATTAACTTGTTTCCAGGGAATAATTGCAGTGGTAGTTTTTCTTTTTCTTTTTCTTTTTTTTCTTTTGGTACCAGGGATCGAACTCGGGACCTTGTGCTTGTGAGGCAGGCGCCGGAACCACTGAGCTAAATCCCAGGCCCAGCACTGGTGTTTTTTCATGTAAATTTTCACTAAAAATGAAGATAGCAAGGTAGCAAATGCTGTAAGAAACTAGAGTAAGCTTTCTCCCTGCAATCTGTATGAGTCAAAATTGTAGCTTTCCTACTAAATAGAAGGCAACCTAAGTGTAAGTCAGTTTGCATACTTTGTAAAGCTTATTACTAAGTGTAGTCATTGCTGATAGATGTCCCAAATCTTGCTATTAAGAAAGCCAGCTAATTAATAAAGTAATTATGAGCTATAGATCCGTGAGCACTGAGATACTTATCTTTTTTTATTTCTGTATTTCAGAATGTGGTAGGTTGGTACAAGTTCCGTCGTCACACAGATCAGATCATGACGTTTAGAGAGAGGCTGCTTCACAGAAACTTACAGAAGCACCTTTCAAACCAGGAACTTGTGTTTCTCTTGTTAACATCAAGCATAGTGACCGAAAGCTGTTCCACTCATCAGCTGGAACATGCCTTATACCAACCTCAGAAAGGGTAAGTTCCCAGGCACTAGTGTATCCAGTACTTTCATAGTACTTTTTGCAGCTTATCAAGGGTTTTTATAGTGTTGCATTAGATTGTCCCAGTAATTCTCTGAGGTAGGTCTTACCATCTGTTAATTATAAATAAAGCATGAAGCCAGACAAGGAAACTTGAAGCCCAGCGTGGAGTGGACTTGTATCCGGGTCTTGTGATACGCTTTTATTTACTGCCTGTTTTCGGTACTGGAGTTCATTGAACCCAAGGCCTTCACGCTGAGCTATATCCTCAGCACTTTATTTTTTTAAGAGTCACTAAGTTGCCCAGGCTGGCCGCATACTCATGGTCATCCTGCCTCAGCCTCCCAAGTAGCTGGGATTACACGTGTGCAACAATTCGACTGGTCAAATGAAGATTAGTACTTGTGATGGTGCTCATGAAGCTTCGGATTTTGGGTTTCAAATTTTTGGACTAGGGATGCTCAACTGTTTTGCTGTTTTTTATTTTTGTGGGGAGTGATGCTGGGGATCAAACTCAAGGCTGCCTGCATGCTAGGGCACCCCGCTCTCAAATGGGAGTCTCACTGTGTGCCCATGCTGGCCTTAAACATGAAGTTGTCCTGCCTCAGCCTCCCAGGTAGCTGTACTGTTTTAATTGTACATATACTTGATCAGTTAATTAATGTATTTTTTCACATAATTTTCACTTGATCTTAGCCAAAAGGCCGAGAAGCAATTTTCACATAATTTTCTACCATGCACATTTCACAATTTTAAAAAGCAAGTTGCTTCATGTAATTAAATTTTACCTTGTTAGTAAGGGTTTTTTTTTTAATCTTGGGGGGATCTATTCTGTTAGATGCTGTTCTTTCTCTTTATTTAAAAAGTTATGCTTACACATTTGACTTCATCAGACTTTTTCATAGGATCCCTTTAGTAGTGACCAACCTGGGCATGTCTGAGCCACTGGGTTATAAAACTACATCAGGTTCCTGTACATCCACGGGCTTTAGCAGAGCAGTAAAAATACACAGGTAAGATTCCTCAGCTGCTTTTTCCACTACATTTACTTCTGTTTTTTGCAATTAATACTCTTATTACACAAACAGAAGAAAATGAAAATGATTAAATGAATACATTACTCAGGCAAACTACTGTTTTTCCTACCTCCATTACATTCTTTTTTTGGTTTTTTTTATTTTGTTTTTTTGAGACAGATCTCACTATGCAGTTCAGGCTGGCCTTGAACGCATGGCAGTCTTCCTGCCTCAGCCTCCTGAGTGCTGGGATTACAGGCATGCCCACCATGCCTGGCTCCATTACATTCTTCCAGCACCCATCCAAGTTCTGGACATTTAGCTGAGGAAATTGTATTTTACAGCTCTGAATTTTTTAAAGAAGATGGATCTTTAAAGGAGGTACATAAGATAAATGAAATGTACGCTTCTCTACAAGAAGAATTAAAGGTAAGTTTACACCAAGCATTTGAAGACCACTTGTAGAGTTCTTATCCAGTTGATCATGATAAGGTTTTTTAGGGATAACCTGATGTTTATCAGATTTATATTGTACTCCTTTAACTCCTCTGGTGGCACCCAACAAAGGTTTAATCTGCGCACAGATCTTGCTGTAGCCATTCCCTTTTCAGATGTCACCTTCCAGGATTCAGGCTGAAGAGCAGCTCTTATCTGGGACATGTTCTTTTTTTAACTTTTTGAGTCAGGGTCTTGCTATGTAGTTCAGGCTGGCCTTGGACTTGCAGTGATCCTCGTGCCTCAGCCTTCCGAGTGTGGGATTACAGACCTGTGCCACCACACCTGGCTTTGGGACATGTTCTTGTGGCAAAAGGAAAAGGCAAGAAAGCTGGTGGGAGTCTACAATAGCTCTTTGAACTCAGACCCACCATGCTGTGTGAACTTGGGCTTCGCTGGCCGGGGGACATAGCACCCAGCAATAGGCAGACACAGAATCGTTTGCCAAGGTGCAGAGGGAGACAGACACAGCTGCCACAGTATCACAGCCTGTATCCCCATGTCACCTCAGGTTGTCAGAAGTCACATCAAGATGGGATGCTGGGCCTGTGAAGGCAGAGAGGGAGCAAGGCAAGAAGGCTGCCAACCCATAAGGCAAGCCTGCCCAAAAGCAAGAAGTGGGTGGGAGGACAGTGTGGAGGAGCCTCAGGTTGAGAATGCTCAGCTGGCCACCAGTGGTCCTCTGGTGATCTGTAGGCCTGGCCTTTCCCTGATGCCACCAGTGCCAGTCACTGGCTGGAGCAGCCCTAGAAGTGTGGCCCATAAAGGGTGTCATCCTCTCTGCTCCCTCAGTGAAGCCCAGGAGTGGGTGTCCAGGCCACCATCCTCGTCAGCAGAGCACCTAGACAGGAGGTAATGTGAGCCACACACTAACAGGATGTGTGGGTTCTAATGGGAATGATTAAATAGAGTACAGGAATTGTAGAACAGAGAAGCACCAAGTTTCACCTTTTCAACATGACTGTCTTCACTTTGCCATAGGCTCCAGTTTTCCTCTAATGGATACGTATTTTGATGCATTTCACAGTTCTGGCACTATAAATGTCATGAGTTTATTTTTAAAGTTGATGTATCATTAAACATTTTTCATGTTGCTCTAGTTTTTTTTTTCTTTCGGTAATGGGTATCAAACTCAGGACCTTGTGCTTGTGAGGCAGGTGCAGTGCCACTGAGTAAACCTCCAGCCCCTTATTGCCAAGTTTCTTAATGTTAAATATGTGCAATAACATTGCATCTTGGTCTTTTTCGTTTAAAAATGAGTTAAGTAGGGCCAGGGATTTAGCTTAGTGGTGCCTCACCTGCCTGGCAAATGCAAGGTCCTGAGTTTGATCCCTGGTACCAAAAAAAACCAAAAAACAACTTGAGTGTTTTATTTTTATCAAGGAGTTAACTGGCATGGTAAGCTGTGTATAACAAGTTAAAATATATGAAAAGCATGGAATACAGTACACTAAAATGTAAGGCAAATAGAATTTCATAGTACATATCACTGAGAATTTTTACCATTTGGGAATCTAGAGTTTTAGTACAAAATTTGAGGTTTTATCTGTGCCATTAAATTATTTTATTTTGTAGGATGTATGCAATAAAGTGGAAGGAAGTGAACGAGAAGTAGAGAAGCTAATAAAGGATGTAAACAGGTTAAAACAAGAAATTAAAAAAAGGCAGCAAGTACAGATTCAAGCAGCACGTAAGTAAAAAGTTCACTCTTATTTTCCATGTTTTCTTTGCTGATTTAAATTATGAAGAGCCAGGTGTGGTTGTGCATACCTGTAATCCCAGCGCTCGGGAGGTACAGTCAGGAGGACTGCTTCAAGTTCAAGGCCAGCCTGGGCTAGCGAATTCCAGACCAGCCAGAACTACATGGTGAAACCCTATCTCAAACACACACAAAAATTATAGCAGAGCCAGCTACACTAACCAATATGTTTGTCCACTTTGGCATTAAAAGAAGTCATTGTAGGGGCGTGGGATTTAGCTGAGTGGTGCCACCACCTGCCTTGCAAGTGCAAGGTCCTGAGTTCAATCCCGGGTACCATAAAATAGAAGTCATTGTAGACAGGTGTGGTGGTACATGCCTATAATCCGAGCACTAGAGATGCTGAGACAGGAGGATTGGTGTGAGTTGAGGCCAGCCTGGGCTAAGTAGTGAGTTCAAGCTATTCTGAACTACAGAACAAGACCCTGTTTCTAAGAAAAAAATTATTAATTATTAATATTCTTAGGTTGAACTGAACAAAGAACATGGTACTATAGTAGATACGTTATATATTTTTTTTACTAACACATGTAACTTTCTCAGAACATTATAGCATATAAGGTGGGCATGGTGTACCTGGATGTAATTTTAGGATTCTGGTTAGGCTGAGGCAGGAGGATCCTGAGTTCGAGCCCAGCCAGGCAAATTCAGTGACTTAGCAAGATCCTTTCTCAAAAACAAAGATAAAAATGGGCTGGATATGTAGCTCAGTGTGAAGGCCCTGGATTCACTCCCAAAAAGGAGGGAGAGGGAAAGGAAAGGAAAGAAATTGTGGCATATAAATCGGAATTTGGGATTTATACATGTCATTCTTTGGACTTTTTTTGTTGTTGTTGTTTGGTACCAGGGATCGAACTCGGGTCCTTGCGCTTGCAAGGCAAGCGAGACTTTTTTTTTTTGGTACGAGGGATCAAACTCTGGACCTTGGACTTGGTGAGGCAGGTGCCGGAACTAGAGCTAAATCCCCAGCCCTGGACTTTTTTCTTTTTAATAAATTTTATTTTATCCCTTTTCCCCCTTAAGCCCCCTCCCCATGTACAAAAGCTTTGTTATCTTTTTTCCTTCTATCTTCATTTTTTTCTTGTCCCTTCCTTCCTTTCTCCCTCCCTCATCCCTTGTTCCTCTTCCCACTTGAACACTTTACTTTGGATAATTGTTGAAATCTTTTTAACTTATTAATAAACAGCTAACTATAAAAGCCTTCGGAACAAAGATACTGAACTGTGACTTTTCTTTAGGAGAGAAGAATGTCCAAAAAGACCCTCAAGAGAACATTTTTCTTTGTCAAGCTTTACAGACCTTTTTTCCAGATTGTGAATTTCTTCATTCTTGTGTTATCTCTTTGAAAACCAGACAGATTTGTGAAAGCAGATGTAATGTCATGCACAATCTCGAGGTGGCTGACAAGCTGACCTTGATGGTAGAATACACTCACTCCCCAGAAGCCAGTCCGGCTAGGACGCCACAGGTGACTAAGCGCAAAGCTATAGGCCCAGATGATGGATGGCAGGTGAAGCAGATGCGGCTGTCAGAGCCAGGAAACAAAGTACCTGAGACAGGTACCGAGAGCAGTAACCAAGAAAAAGCCTCTGCAACAAGCAGCCCAGAAACAGATGACGAGCTGGAAAGAATGCAGGGATCCGGTGAATATCCAGGATCTCCCACATTTTAATCCTTGTAACTCAAAATGCAAGTTTTGATTTTGCGTAAGGGTTAAAGCCAGATGTTTCTATTGTTTTTACTGTGTGTAGCTGCTCACTGTGATCCACAGAAAAGTTCACTCATTTTGACTTTATTCAGCTGTTCATGGTAATGCCTGGATGGGGTATTTTGTTTTTACTGTATCCATGTTTACAATAATACATAAATAAGTTGTACTGCACTTACTTTAGAAAGTACTTTTAAAATACTGATGCTTTTTTTTAAAAAAATTTTTTTTTCCAGTGCTATGTATTAAACCCAAGGCTTCCTTCATTCTAGGAGAATGCACTACCATTGAGCTGCATACCCAGCCCAGGACGCTTCTATTTGAAAATCAAAACCTTCCAGTTTTCTTTCTAAATTATCAAAGGAAAGACATTCCTTTAAACTTGTTCAACATACTCAGCAATTCACAACATGGAAGAAATATAAAGTTTATATGAAAATTTATTTTACCTAAGTCATTATAATTTCTACTCCTTATTAAGTGATGATAAAAAGGTTATTAAGCCGGGCCTGGTGACATGTACTTACTGTCCCAGCTACTGAGAAGGCTGAGGCAGAAAGGACCACTTGAGATCAGGAGTTGAATGCCAACCTAGGCAATGCAGTAAGACCTGGTCTTAAAAAAAAAGTATATTATGGCTGGGCTTGCTAGATACCATGCAACATTTGGGACATTCTTACATTTAAAAATTATCTGAAATTCAAATTAAATTGGGTGTCCTGGATTCCATTTGCTAGGTACAGCAATTCTAATTACAGCACAGCTATCAAACAGCACAAACATCTCTCCCTATAGTCCTCTACATAAAATTGAGTGTCCAAAATTTTGGACACAGTAAAAACCTGGTAATCCAATATGTTTGGGATAGGCAGTTGGTCAAGTAACTGAAGTTGGATTCACAAATTATGTGTAGACGTGCATACACACATGTATATGTATACAGACAGACACAGAAGGGAAACCCCATCACAAGCTCTTGTTTTATTTATTTTGACTTTTGAGAGTGTCTTGCTACGAAGTGCAGGCTAGCC
This sequence comes from Heterocephalus glaber, assembly GCF_000247695.1. Next base: position 433,554 of record NW_004624900.1, on the reverse strand, counting down.
TTGAACTCATGAGCCTTTTATTTAAGCTGGCTGGATGTGGTGGCACGCACCGGTAACCCCAGCACTTGGGCTGAGGGAAGAGGATTGGCATGTTTGGGCTACATGCAGAGTTCAAGGCCAGCCTGAACTACACAGTAAGACCTATATCCAAAAAAAAAATGTATGTTTATTTACCAACTATTTGGTTTAGGTCAGTGATAGAGTTCCCCCACCAAGAAAATGGCCTCTCACATAGGAAATGAGTCATGTTGGGGAATCGAAACTAACTCCCAACAGGAAAACGAAACTTACCCTACCCTGCCTCCTTCCCACCAGAAAGTTTTCCCGCCTGTAAGTTCAAACCTGCCAATCATTTCCAGCCTTGTCACTAGCACCAACCTATCACCCACTTACACACGATGCTCTCCCAAACCCTTATAAACCTCACCCCCACTCGATTCCCTCTCTCGTTCACTCTCGTCATTGTTGGAGGCAGCTGGGCAGCTTTCGCCCAATAAAGCCTTGCCTCAGGTGCTCCTGTTTCGGCTCATTTTCTTTCAGCCAGGAACGTTTCTGTGTAAAGTTCACTGACTAGAATTCCTATATAAATCACTTATTAACCATGACAACACTCAGTTTTTCTTTCTTTAAAGTGAACAATTTTCAGAAACTTGTAAAGCCACCCAAGCACAAAATACAACTAAGTTTCCCATTTCACACCACCTTTCCACTCCTGCATTTACCTGTCCTATCTACGGCTAGTTTTTCAACTACATTCTATAGCTATTTTTATCCAGTCCAAAGCATTTAGTTTGCACAGCAGTAACTTTATGCCCATATTTTCAATAAAACTGGCACAGGTCTGGGAATAAAGCAGCTTACTGTTGGCACTATGCAACTCAGCAGGTATGAGAGTCATGACTATAAGAATGATTTCAGGGTGGACATCACCCTAATCTGTGAACTGCTTTAAGCAGATGTGGCTGAGTGAGCTTTTACCAGATCTGCACAGTACTGAGCGGTAGGAAGAGGAAGGTCACTTGAGCCCAGGAGTTGGAGGGCAGCCTCAGCAACACAGTAAGACCCTGTCTCAAAAGAGAAGAACAGAGGGGGATGGGGCTCTTGCTGTCATGTGCAGATACACGTCTTTTCTACACACCAGAGTTTACACATCACACAAAGCCCTTGCCATGTTTCACACCCTGGAAGACTGTTGAGTACACACCCTGCACATCTGTTAGTTTCTAGAGAAATTACTTGATAGAGATTATGTTTAGCAGAAAACTTTAATTATGTGATGTTTTTGTGAACTATCTGGAATGGTCTGTGCAAACTGCGGGGGTTGTGTTTCAGTGGTGATGGAACTGTAATGCTACACACAGCAAGAGAACTGGCATTATCAGTCTGAATCCTACTTGTATCACTATGAGAAAATGATTGCTAGCAGAGTATGTATGCACCATCCTTTTATATAAAAAGGAAAATCCTCCCAGCTTAAGGATAACTCATCCACATGGAGAACAAAGTGGTGGAGTAAAGACCAGCAGCAAACTACAGCCACTCCAGGACCTGGAATCAAGACATGGTAAACAACAACTTGGTGAAAAGAAAAAAAATCTCCAGGAATCGGAAGGAAGCTGACAGGAAGACTAGAAAATACACAGAAGCTAGAGATACGGAGCACAACTAGAGAGAAGAAATTCAGTCCAATGCCTGCTTTGAGGTTTAATCAGGAGCCACTATACAAAGGGGTTAAGTGCTTAAGGCTGAAGCATAGAAGGGCTACAGAACTGCCTACTGTACTGTAGGGTTTCTGGTGTCACTGTCCCAGTGACTGGGTGGGAGATAGCCATAAGAGACAACACAGGAGGTGTGGGCTAGACACAGACCCTTGAGAAGTTTAAGCTCAGGCCAGCAAGGACATGGGGTGAGGAGATCCTCCAGGGTGAGACCCAGACATAGCATATGTGGCTTTCAGAGGGGCCTGGGTATGAAAGCATTGGCATTACATCCAGTGATCTGCTTTCACCCCAGCCCCACTGCCTACATCCAGCACAGAACTCAGCGGCCTGTTCACTTTCTCCATCTAGTCACATGAACAAGGGGGTGTTCTGAAGGGGTGGCTCACAAATCTATAGGCCATAAAGCTGGGCAGAGAAAGCTGGGACATGGGGTGCACAAAGGGACACGGAAAGTGGGAGTTGCTGAACTGACTACATCCATAGGGTGGACACCATTGACGACCATGGCCAGTGGGAAAAACAGGGAAGGATTCAGCATGCCCAACTTCGTAAAACAGACACTACTGGACATAAAAGATCAGATAAATATCAATACAATTATAGTAGGGGAACTCAATACCCCACTGTCACAAATAGATCAACTAGACAAATCTACAAAGAAATAGCAAGAGTTCAACCAAACTCTTAAACAAATGAAGACATCATGAATATCTAAAGAGTATCCCAGCCAACAAAATACACATTCTTCTCAGCAGCACATGGAACTTTCTTCAAAATTTACCACACAGGGGACCATAAAGCATGCTGAAATATACTCAAATATAGTCAAACCTTGGATTGTAACTTGGTCTGCAAGTGTTCTGCAAGATAAGCAAAGATTTCTAAGAAATTTTAACTTGATAAACAAGGGATGTCTTGCAATATGAGTAGTATGTCACACCGAATATCACATGATCACAACTGGTTCTTCTGTCATGCTGTTTGATATAAAAGTGTTTTGGATTATGTGCAGAATGCATTATTCTTGCAAACCAACATTTTACTGTAAATGTAAAAGAATCAAAATTATCCCATGCATTCACCAGATTAGAGTGCAATGACACTGGAAATCAACAGAAAAACAAGAAAAAGCCAAAGCTAGTACAAAGAAAATAATAAAAATCAGAGCAGAAACGAATGAAATTGAGACTAAAAATACAAAGAATCAATGAATTGAAGAGCTGGTTCACTGAAAGAATAAAATAGGGCTGGAGATGTAGCTCAGTATACCATGCCTGCCTGGCAAGCACCAGGTCCTGAGTTCAATCCTTGGTACCGCCAAAAAATTAAAAATAAATAAAATAGCCAATCTTAACAAAAAAAGACTTAAATCAATGCAATTAGAAATTAAAAAGGTGAAATCACAACAGACACCACTCAAAGATTCACTGCTGAATTCTGTAAGTACTTCAGGAAAGCTCTAATGCCAATACTCTTCAAACTAATGAAACTGAAAGGGAAGGAGTACTCTCAAAGCCATTCCTGGAAGCTAACATTACTCTGATTCCAAAACCAGAGAAAGACCAAATGAAAAAAGAGAACTATAGACCAATCTTTTTAATGAATATAGAAGCAAAAATCCTCCACAAGATATCGGTAAACAGAATGAAGCATATCAAAAAAATCGTATCTCATGACCAAGTAGGCTTCATCCCAAGGATGCAAGGATGGTTCAACATATGCAAATAAAATTTAATTCATCACATAAAAAGAAACAAGGACAAAAATCACATGATCATCTCAACAGATACAGAAAAAGCCTTTGATAAAATCCAATACCATTCATAATAAAAATTCTGAAGAACAGGTACAGAAGGACCTTATGTCAATCAGATCAAAACCACTTATGACTAACCTACTGCCAACATCATTTTAAATGGGAGAAAACTTAAAGCTTTCCCTTCAATATTAGGAATAAGACAAGGTTGTCCACTATCACCACTCCTGTTCAATATACTACTCAAAACATTAGCCAGAACAATCAGGCATGAAAAAAATAAAAGGGCTATACATGGGAAAGGAAGAAGTCAAATTATCATTATTTGCAGGTGACATGATCCTCTACAAAGACCCAAACAATTCCAACAAAAGACTCCTAGAATCAACCAAATTCAGTAATGTATCAGGATACAAAAAATCAATAGCATTCCTGCCGGGGATTTAGCTCAGTGGTTTCGCCGCCTGCTGCACAAGCGCAAGGACCCTAGTTCGATCCCCAGTACCAAAAATAAAAAAAAAATAGCATTTCTGTACACCAATACTGAACTCATTGAGAAAGAAATTATGAAAAGGTCATTCACAATAGTGTCAAGAACAATTATATGCCTAGGAATTAACCTAAAAAAGGAAGTAAAAAATCTCTACAATGAAAACTACAGTACTTGGAAAAAGGAGATCAAAGAGGATACCAGAAAATGGAAAGATATCCCCTATTCCTGGATGAACTGAACCAATAGTTCAAATGGCCATGCTTTCAAAACTGATAAACAGATTTAACACAATCTCATTCAAAATACCAACATCATTCCTCAGAGAACCAGGGAAAACAATACTAAAATTCATATGGAACCAGAAAAGACCCAGAATAGCAAAAGCAATCCTGGGCAACAAAAACAAAATGGGAGGTATCACAATCTTGGATTTTTTTTTCTGGTACCGGGGATTGATCTAGGACTTTGTGCTTGCCATGCAGGCAGTGCCACTGAGCTACATCCCCAGCCCACCATCTCAGATTTGAAGTTATATTACAAAGCTACAGTGATAAAAACAGTATGCTACTGGCATAAAAATAAGACATATGTATCAATGAAAGACTAAAGGATGCAGAAACAACCCCAGGCACATTCAGTGTTCTAATCCTGAATTTTGACATAGGGGCCAAAAACATAAGCTGGAAAAAAAGAGAGCCTTTTTAACAAATAGTGCTGGGAAATTGGCTATCGACATGTAGCAAGATCCATATCTCTCACCTTATACTCAACTAAAATAAAAAAGGATCAGAGATCTAAATGTTAAAACAGAAACAAAGCCAGGTGTGGTGGTGTATACCAGTAATTCTAGTATTTGGGAGGCCAAGTTCAAGGCCAGCCACTGGTCTCAAAAACAAAACAAGAATAGGGAATAAAATGCATAGTTATTTTTAAAAAACAAAACAAAACAAAGTCTTCTGGAAGACAAAATAGAAAAAACTCTTGAAGACACAGGCGTAGGCAAGGACTTTCTGAACAGAATCCTCACGCACAAATAGTACCACAAATCGACAAATAAGACCATTTCAAATTAAAAAGTTTTTGCACAGCAAAGGACACAACCAACAGAATGAAGAGACAACCTATATAATGGGAAAAAAACTTCTGCCAGCTACTCCTTGGACAGAAGACTAGTATCTAGAATATATAAAGAACTCAAAAACATTATACTTGCCAAAGTAAGAGACCCAACCAAAAAATGGGCAACTGAAATAGACACCTCCCAAGAAGAAATACAAATGGCCAATAAATACATGGAAAAATGTTCAACATATCTGGCCATTAGAAAAATGCAAATTAAAACAACACTGAAATTCCATCTTACTCCAGAAAGAATGTCCCTCATTAATAAATAAAAAATTCTGGGAGACTGCGGGGAAAAATAACCCTTCTACATTGCTGGTGGGAATGTAAACTACTACAGTCACTATGGAAATCAGTATGGAGATTGTGCAAAAAACTAAAACAAGAGCCAAGTGCCGGGGGATCTCAGTTGTTCTGCCGCCTGCCTTGCAAGCGCAAGGTCCTCAGTTCAATCCTGGGTACCAAAAAAAAAAGAGCCAAGTGTGGTGGCCTATTATCCTAGCACTTGGAAGCCTGGGGCAGGAGAATTTCAAGTTCAAGCCCAGACTGAGTTACACAGTGAGTTCAAGGCTAGCCTGAACTACACAGGGAGACTATGTTTCAAAAAACAAACACACACTAAAAGAAATCCATTTGACACAGCTATTTTCTCCGAGGTATCTGCCTGAAAGAGTAAAGACATCATATTACAGCGATACATGCATACCCATGTTTATAGCGGCACAACTCTCAAGAGCTAAATCTTGGAAGTAGCCTATATGTCCATCAACAGATGAATGGATAAAAACAATATGGTATTTATACACAATGGAGTACTACTCTGCCACAAAGGCTAAACTTGATTCATTTGTAGGAAAATACATGTACCTCGAGACCATAATATTAAAATAAATCAGATACACAAGCTTAAGTATTACATGGTTTGAGAAACCCAAAATACAAGTAAATTAAAGAGCAGTATAAGAGAAAGAAAACAGGAAACAGGGAGACAGATCTTTTAGAAAAGGGAAAGTTACTAAGAGATTGATGGAGGGGAGGAAAGGGGATGAAAAAAGAATTAAGATGTGCATGGGGCCAGGGATTTAGCTCAGCAGCACCCCACCTGCCTGGCAAGCACAAGGTCTGGAGTTCGATCCCTGGTACCAGAGGGAACAAAAAAAGATGTGCATGTATGTGTAACAACTGCCCACAATGAATGTGATCATTATGTATTGCAAACATGGAATAATAAAAATTTTAAAAATTTTTGAAAGGAGTAACTCATCCAGGAATAAATTATTTAGCCTCCTGTGACAGCCTCACTGTCCATCCCAGTGTGCATCTCTGCTAAGAAAAGACCAGGTAAACATGTGCCAGTCAGCAGCCCCAACTCTACAATCAGTCACAAGGGATAAAGCACAAGCACTGCATTTTCCTGCACCCATTTCCCTAAAATCATTCCATTTTTAAGACAGAATCTAGGTCTAACACAGAATTCTTATGCAGGAACACAGAATTCTTATGCAGGTCATCCCTCCTATATTTCCTATTCCAGTACCAGTGGAACATCACAGGAATGAACTATGTGGACAAGATGTAGGACAATCACAAAGGACTACTTTTATTCAAGGCATATACAATGTAATGAGTATTAGCATTGCAAATATACACTATGTTCAGTGAGCATTCACTGGTGTGGGGGAAAACTTGAGCCTTGAAACACTTCTACCTACAGGTTAGTATGAGTCAATAATGGCATACAACCACTTACTATAAAGTTATTTTATTGCTAATAACTTTATGAAATTTATTCCCGATATTTGATGTTACAAACTTTAGGATCTTTGAGATATGCAGGATCCTTGTATGTAACTGGCATAAACCCTGTAAAGAGATAAAAGTTTTTCATAACAGATAATAAGCAAATATCGACTAGTCCAATTCAGTGATTCAAGGTAAGCTTACCCATTATTTGAGCTCTCTTAATTGCTTTTGAAACTTCTTTTTGTTTCTTTCCACAAAGACCTGTAAAATTTTTGAAAATGCTTTCTTCATAAAAAATGCCAATATTTAAAATTTGTAACAATTTTCTAAGTCAAAGGTTGATAAGTTCTTCTCTGTAAAGGATAGGAGTCATAAATATTTTGGTTTTTATGGGCAATACAGGCTCCATCAGAACTACTCAAATCTGCTATTTCACCTCAAAACCATGTGGCACTATGTAAACAAATCTATAAAAACAAGTGCCACGTTGGATCTGGACTACCTATGGGCCCTAGTTTGGCAACACCAAATTGTAGACATCCAGGAATGAGTATGGAATACTTATCATCAACATTTTTTTTTTTTTTTTTTGGTACCGGGGATCGAACTCAGGACCTTGCACTTTCGAGGCAGGTGGCGGAACCACTGAGCTAAATCCCTGGGCCGAGTATGGAATACTTAACAACATCAAGAGCACAATTTTCTTAAGCCCAAATTTTCTTCATGTTGTCAGCCTGTATTTAACTCTACGAGGAAGGAAACATACAAATTATAATCCTTTCGGTCTAAGAAGCTTCCCCCGGAGGTACTTGGCTCTAGTCTTCATAGCACCTGATACGTAACATCTAATAGTGATTTATAGCACAATTTGAAACATTTTTTTTTTTTTTTGGTCCTGGGGATCAAACTCGGGACCCTGCGCTTGTGAGGCAGGCGCCGGAACCACTGAGCTAAATCCCCGGCCCTATAGCACAATTTGAACATTTGCCATTTTTCTTAAATGATAGAAATAGATCAATGCAGTTCTTATCTACATTTAAATAGCCATTATTTTTAAAATACCTGTTATATGCCTCCCATGAATGCATCCAGTATATGGAGAAATAAACTGGGACAAAAGCTGTTTTTGAGATTTGGAGGAAAAAAATTTATTAACACGTTATTGTCCTGAATGTACAAATTAAAAAAAAAAACCTTACACATGACCTTCATGTAAACATTTAAATCAGTTTTAGACAAATTTAATGAGATAAGATATCCTTAACAAGTCATCTTTTTAAGTAGCTAATCACAAAAGTTATCATCTACCTACTGTATCAAAAGTCTATAACAGATTAATCAGCATAATCATTGAGTACTAAAGCTGCTTTCTTGACTTTTCCAGATATTTTCTAAAATACTGCTGCTTACAACAAGGTACAAAAACATTTCACTTACCATGACAGGCTATCACATAATTGTGAGGTAAATTATCAGAGTATACAGGAGTCTTCAAGACGTACCCATATAAGTACTAGGACATTTACTACAATTTGTTTCATTAATTAAATGCTTTTGCACTTTCCAGGTGCCAGGCACTGTTCTTGGCACTCTGTACAGGCTTCCTACTAAGTTGCATTTTTTGTAACTTCTAGGTTTTTCTCCCTCAACGCAACTATCACTTTATACTCTTCTCAGTATACGCTGTACCAGAACCATTCACTTCATCTAAATTTGCCACTTTAATTTGCTGACAGCCAGATGAGAGAGAGGATATTTGAAGAAGTAACAGGGATGGTAAGATACAAGGCCAGCTTCCCTGGAGGAGCTATTTCCACAGTGCCCATGCGCATCACCTGAGAATCACAGGCAAGGGGAACCACTGTAAAGACCTCTAGGGTAAAGACCTCTAGGGCGAACAAAAGGGAGAAATACTGAGCTGAGATAGCCAAGGGCTTCTAATGGAATAAGGAAACCTTATATACAGAATTATAACCAGATTCGAGCAGGAAGTTGCAAAATCTTACCTATACATGAAGCTTGTTATAAAGCTGACATTATTCTATTTATTTTTTTTGCTTTTTTGAGACAGTGTCATAAGACATGTGAACTCATTATGTAGCCCAGGCTGGCCTCAAACTCTGGTGATCCTTCTGCCTCAGCTTCCTAAGTGCTGGGATTACAGGCCTGTGCCATCACATTCAGCTACGGTATTTTCTTTAAGCAAGACTAACAAAGGAGCAAAATTCTAAAAACCAAGCACCAGAGGGAAGTAGAACCAGTTCTCACCTGCACATTCTTATAATCTACTCGTTTCCCACACAAGATACACTTCTTAAGGGGTTCCTTATAAGGATTTTCCATTGGAACAGGCTAGGATAAAGAAAAAAACGTCTGATTATAGTGTTAATTTTCAATAATTTTTTTTTTTAAAGGTACATATTTATTTATTTATTTTTTGGTACTGGGGATCGAACTCGGGAACCTGCACTTGCGAGGCAGGCACCGGAACCACTGACCTAAATCCCTAGCCCTAATTATAGTTCTCGTTTTGTTTGTTTTTTGGTACCGGGGATTGAACCCGGGTCCTTGAGCTTGCAAGGCAGGCGACAGAACCACTGAGCTAAATCCCTGGCCCTTAATTTTCAATTTTTAAAAATTATTATTATTAGGGTTATTCCATTAAAATTCACCCCAAAGCACATAGTACCTTCCTTATCATGTACATATTTTATACAAGCACTTTGTTTTATGTCAGTTTGGTTAACAAGGAAGTATTAATCTCTGAAGAAGGTTTTTTTTTTTTTTTGGTACCAGGGATCAAACTTGGGACCTTGTGCTTGCGAAGCTGGCACTGGAACCACTGAGCTAAATCCCCAGCCCTGAAGGTTTAATGGGAAAAAAAATTCAAGTTTGATCCATGCTTTTCTGTTCAAATGCCTTGCTCATCTAAGATTGTAGATAACTACAAATTTTTAAATTCATTGATAGTTAACATAGCTGGGCATGGTGGCACGTGTCTGTAATCCCAGCACAGGGGAGGCTGAGGCAGTAGAATAGCCATGAGTTCAGGGCCAACCTGAGCTATATAGTATGTTCGGGGCCAGCCTGAACTGTAGCCTGTCCTGCCCTGTCTCACAGAAAAAAAAAAGTTCATTTAATCTTAAATTAAGAAAAACTTACGGTGTAATAAACAATATACAGCATTTCTAGGTTAGTATAATCACTTAATACTGTAGTTTATCCATCCCCATTTTATTCATTTATTTTTGGCACTGGGGATCAAACTCAGGGCCTTGAGCTTGTGAGGCAGGTGGTGGAACCACTGAGTTAAATCCCCAGCCCTATTTTTTGGTTTTTTGAGATAAGGTCTCACTGTGTAGGTCAAGCTGGTCTTGAACTCACTATGTAGCCCAGGATGGCCTCAAACTTGCAGTGATCCTCCTGCTTCAGCCTTCCAAGTGCTGGGATTATAGGAGTCCACCACTACACCTGGCAGCCTCAGACTACACTTTAAACTTGTATTTTTTTTTTTTTAATTTTGTAGTATTGGAGATTGAATCGAGAGCCTTCATACTGATGTACATCCCCGGCCTTTTAAAAAAATGTTTTATCATGGGACAGAGTCTCATTAAATTGCCCAGCCTGGGCTAAAACTTTTGCTCTTCGTGCCTCAGCCTCCCACAGTGCAGGGAATACAAGTATGTATCGCCACACCTAGCTGGTGTACATGGTGCTATCAACCTTTTTGGTTTTTTTCAGCTTCCCTACTGCTTCCTATTGTCATAATGCTGCCCTACTCTGGTCACAATGGGTGTCTTCAGTAAGAGACTGTTTCTTGTTTGTTCTGTGGTACTGGGAATTGAACCCAGGGCTCCAGCATGCTGGACAAGCATTGTACCACTGAGCCACTCCTCCCCTAGCCCTAGAAGTTTCCAATTTAGAAATGGTTTTAAAAACCACTATCCTCTGTAACTGTATACAAAATCTCAAATGACTATGTCTCTGTCTTTTTCTGTGGAAAGGATCCATAGCTTTCATTAAAAGTCTCAGTGGAATTGCCAGGTGTGGTGGCACACCTGTAATCCCAGCATTCAGGAGGCTGAGGCAGGAGGATCCCTTTGAGTTTGAGGTTGGCTTTGGCTACATATAGTTCAAGGCCAGCCTGAACTGCATAGCGAGACCTTGTCTCAAACAAAATAAAACAACAAGTCTTAGTGGGATTTATGATTTGAAAAAAAAGTAGCCCACAGTTATAGCATATACCTAGATGTCCCCCCAAAGTCTCCATAGGTGGTACTTTTGGGAGTGGCTGAATCATGGGCATGTGATACTGGATTTGGGTGTGATAATAGGATTAGTCCACTGATTGGTTTAGCATGGTTCTGAATGTGGCTAAAGGGAAAACCTACCCTGGGTGTGGGTGATATCAACCAACAGGCTTCTAGCCTGGATGGACTAAAAGGGAAAGAAGAGAGCTGCTGCTTGATGCTTCTTGCTTGCCATGCCAGGGACTGTTTTTCCTCTGAGATGCCCCTCTTCTATGCTGCCTTTCCTTGGAGCCAGCCAGCCCACTATGGACCACAACTTCTACAAACTGTAAGCTGAAATAAACCTTTCCTCTTTAAACTCATGTTGGGTATTTTCTCCCAGCAATGAAAAAGATAACTAAAACACCATTCTTTATTCTTTCTAAAGTCTGGTGTGTGAATTAGATGATCAAGGTGAAAATACAGAACTAGACAAGTTCTTCTGTCTTTTTCAATTCCTCAAATTTTCTTAATCCGAATTATATTCAACTAATACATATTCACTGACTATATTCCTACTTGACACCAAGCCAAGTCCTTTGTATGGTATGATTAGTGTCAAATTTTGCATGTAATAAGAAAACCTATGCTGCCCAAGTCCATGCCAGTACTTTAACCCTATCAAAATATACCTCCAGGTTAAATATCCTGGTGTAGAATTAATTTTAACCTCTCATTTATTAAGATAGCCCACCAACAGTGATGACTGAGACAAAGATAGGACAATGCCTTTGTTCAATTATGTACAATTATTCTATGCGCTCAAACTACCTTTTGAAATTACCAAATCACAAGTATCTAGGAAGAAAAATAATATGGTATTACAGAAGCCATGCTTCTTGCTAGGAGTCTAGGAATTCCTTTACTTAAAATTTAAGTTATTATATTCAGTAAGTGACAAATTCCACACTCAGAGTAATGATTTTGTTCTGTCTTATAGCTGAAGACCAGGTAGCTGAAATAAAAGATTTTGGTTATATTTACAAATGCCTTTTAAGAAAAAAAATTATTCAGGGGGCTGGGAATTTAGCTCAGTGGTTCTGCCACCTGCCTTGCAAGTTCAAGGTCCCGAGTTCAGTACCTGGTACCAAAAAAAAAAAAAAAAGAAAAGAAAAGAAAGAAAAAGAAAAAATAATTCTTACCAGGTTCTCGTTGCTGGTTACTTGTTTATACTGTGAACAACCTCTTCTCCATTGCACTGCAATTAAACAGAGCATGTTAGTTGAATAGCTACCAAAGGTTTTTGTTTTTATGAAGACAAGATGAATCAAGAGACACAATATAAAATAACAGCCTTATATTCTAATGTTTTTGTTTTTGTTGATTTTTGGTACCGGGATCGAACTCAGGACCTTGCGCTTGCCAGGCAGGCAGCAGAACCACTGAGCTAAATTCCCGGCCCAGCCTTATATTCTTCACACTCACAATAACTGGTTGTGCTCACTTTGGCAGCACATACACACTCACAATAACTAGTTAACAAGCTTTAGATTTGGAACACAGTAAGACTAGCTAATTCCCAGGGGCATATATTTTCCCACCCATAAAACTTCTCATCTGCTCTCCTCCTGACATTCACTTTCCTTTCATTCCATAGTTAAGAGACAGCTGGTTTGGTTTTGTCACTAGAGATTGAAACAACGCCTCAGGTAGACTAGAAGCCACACTGAGCTATATCCCCACCCTTTTTATTTTTTATTTTGAGATGGTCTCTCTAAACTGCCCAGTCTGGTCTTGAACTCAAGTTAATAATTTGGGACTACAGGCACATGCCACCACACCCACCGAGACAGATTTTAATGCAAACAGGCACTGAAGAAGCAACAGACAGTCACTGTTTTACCAAAGGGAAAATGAATAACATACTCTCTGTAGAGAGCAGTTATTGATGGAGAAGCACAGAGATGATAAAACTGCAGGAATTACAGAGATGAGGGTCTGTGTCACAATTTCGCTCTGATCAGGGACCTTAGAAATATGTAACTTACTGCTGAGTGACTCTGGAAATGTCCCTGTCTTGCCAAGTTTACGAAATCCCTGCGTCTTTAAAAAAAAAAAAAAAATCCATCCGCCTCTTTCCTTCAATGTTTAAATTTGAAAACAGCTGGTCATATCACATCCGCTTCAGTTCCAGAATACTAGTTATCGGTTATTACAGATTCCTACCTTCTTGGAGAAATTTAATCGCCTAGAAATTGGCAGTCGCAAAAAGTGACAAATTAGGCATCGTTTTGCTAAAAGTGACCGATCACTAGGGCCAAGGCAATAGCTGCAGGGCCCCGAGGACACTTTACCCGTGTGAGCTCCGGAATCTGTGAGGCAGATAGCAGCCGTTGCCCAGTACGTCAACTTCTTCCTCCCTAGACCTCTGCAAACAGCGACCACAGCAGCCATGGTTTCTAGTCATTCCTCGTCCCTTCCTTTCTCCAAATCTTCCCGGTGAGTCCCTTCCGGTACGCTCCCCCGCGCTCCCTTGTACTCCACTCAAAAGTTCCGTGGGCAAACGCTGGAGACGCGCGGAAGAGTAAGCGTGCTCAGCACCTTTTGGTCCCGCTCTTCCCGTGCCGGATTTCCCGTCACACGGTGGGACGGAAAAAGGCGTGCACCTGCGCTAGTGCCCCTGCTTCCGGTTCGGGAGCCAAGGGAATAAATTTGAGACGGATGGAGAAGCGGGCGCATTTTTTTCCCTTTGCTGCCACTACCCTGTCTGTCACGCTCCCCGGCCTTTTAGTTTGGTAGCTGAGCCTCAGGCCGCCCCATGGAGGAAGGCGCGTCCCGCATCCGCCGGCGGGTGTCTGTCCGCAAGAGGACCTGGCCGGGCTTGGCGAGCGTGTGCACCGCCCCCGCCGAGCCCGAGGCCGAGGTGCAGGAGGAGGAGGAGGAGGACGCCGCGGGGGCCGGGGGCCGGCGGCGGAAGACCGCGCAGCCGGCGAAGGTACGGCCGCGGGCAGCCCTGGGCCAGTCCCGTTCACCCTGAGCCGGGAACACGATCCGGCCCTTCCGACCTAGCAGCAGATCGCGGGGCGGGAGGCCAGGTGCGCAGGGGGCGCGGAGCTGCAGCTCGTTGGCAGTTTCCTTCCAGGTGGCAGCAATGGAGCGATAGCTAGCATCCTTCCTGTTTCTCTTCCGTGTGGCCGCTGTCAGTCGGCACTGATGAGGCATTGCCCGGGCTCAGATGGGAAGCGTGGATCCCAGCACCTGAATGACAGCCCTGAGTCTAACCTGGGCTTAGACATTACTGCGCCTCCTGCTTTGAAATCTGTTCACTGAAGACCCGTCTCGCACTGGTTACTGTGTGAAACTAGCTATGTTTAGGTTTTACGCAATAATCCGGCCCTGAGCAGTCGGAGTTCTGACTCCAAATTCTGCGTTCTTTTTTTTTTTTTTTTTTTTTTTTTTTTTTTTTTTTTTTGGTACGGGGGATCGAACTCGGATCCTTATGCTTGCGAGGCAGGAGACGGAACGACTGAGCTAAATCCCCGGCAAAATTCTGCGTTCTTAATCGCTTCACTGTGCTGCTGCCCTAAGCTTACAGCTCTTCAGTTTAGTAGCCCTCCCCAAGTCGGAGTGCACACTGTATCTCAATTCCAGATTCAGAACAGTTTCCTATAATGTCTAGTGGTGCATCATGACTTTGTTACAGGCCAGACCTATTTTTATTAGTACATGTTTGACTCTCCCTCCTTTCCTGCTCCTTCCAACTCTTGGTCCCCTTCCTATTTGCAAAAGCTTTTTCTTTTCTTTTCTTTTTTTTCTACCACCGGGGTTGAACTCAGGACCTTGCGCTTGCAAGGCAGGTGCAGCGCCAATGAGCTAAATCCCCAGCCCTGCAAAAGCTTTATTTTCATTATTTTTTCCCCTTTAATTCCCTTTTTTGGCCTGCCCCCCCTTCCCTCTTCCCTCCCTTCATCTCTCTTTCTGCTATCCATTTGAAAGAGTTCCCTACTTCCTGTTTATCTTCTATTTTCTTCTCTCTCCCCCCCCTCCCCTCCTTCTCTCTCTTGCTCTAATTTTTTTTTGTTTTGAAACAGGGTCTTGCTATGTAGTTCAGGCTGGCCTTGAGCTCACTGTGTAGCCCAGGCTGGCTTGAACTCACAGTGATCCTCCTGCTCCAGCCTCCCAAATTCTGCAATTACAGATTCGTGCCACCATGCCTGGCTTACATATAGTTTTTAGTTTCTCGAGGAGAAACCATGGGATATTTCATTTCCTGTGTCTTGACTTATTTCACTTAATATTATGGTCTCAAGTTGCATCTTTTTACCTACGAATGCCTCAAATTTATCTTCATAGCAGAGTACTACTCCATTGTGTATAAATACCACATTTTCTTTATCTAGCCATATGTTGATGGGCATATAGGCTGTTTCCAAGGTTTACCTGTGATAAATTGTGCTGCTGTAAACATGGGTAAGTATCTATTACTGTAATATGATGTCCTTAACTCTTTTGGGAAGAGACTTACAAGGTGGATAGCTGGGTCAAATGGAATTTCTAGCTGTAGTGTTTTGAGAGCCTGGTAGGGGAATGTTGCAGTTACCAGAAGCTTGTAGAGAGCTGACATCTCGATGGATATCTGTCATTTGTAATTGTGGCTTAAGGTGTTAGCATGGGTTTAAGAATGAGAATCCAGCCGGGGCCTAGAGGATAGAGCCTGTGCTGGACTCTGGGTTCCGAGCCAGCTGCAGAAGAGAGAATGAAAATGAGTCACTGTCACACTACACGAGCAGTGTTTGAGCAGTTACTTCACTTCTCTGGGCTTCCATTTTTTTCATCTGTAAAACAATACTGATAATATTATTCATAGGTTAGCTTGCATCTAACAGCCTTAAACTGAAGCTTTTATTCTTGATTTTTTTAAAAAATCCATCCTGGGGATTGAACCTGGGGCCTCGCGCATGCTAAGCCCTTGAAGCTTTTATCCTTATCCATTCATTTGTTTTTATTTTATTTTTTGGTACCAGGGATAGAACTAGGGATCTTGTGCTTGCAAGGCAGGCAGCGGAACCACTGAGCTAAATCCCCGGCCCTGAAGCTTTTATACTTAATGAAGCTGTAATTGCTCATAAATATTTTTGCTTTCTTTTCAGCATTATGACAGTGAAGAGGACATGTTTGGTGACTATGATAGCTTTACTGAAAATTCCATTTTAGTGCAAGTTGATGACCTGGAACAGAAATATATGCAACTACCTGAACAGGGGAAACATGCTACAGACTTTGCCACTGAAGATCTTTGCTCAGAAAGCATCAAAGACAAACTCAGTATTTCTCATGTAAACGACTTTACTGACTATGAAACTGGAGAGCAGACCGAGAAACAGACTGGGCGTGAAGACATCTGTGCTGAACCTGGAGATGAGCTTTTGTATGATGTGCCTTCTTCCCAGGTGCTATACTTTGAAAACCTGCAGAACTCTTCAGATGATTTGGGCCACCAGTCCACTAAAGAAAGAGACAGGAGCTCATGCTCTCATAAGAATGAAGAATTGCCTCATAATCATATAAAGCAACCCCAGCCAAGTGATGAATTGTCTTCTAAAGTCCCAGCTAGTTCAGACACAAATAGAAGAAAAAGTATTAAAGATTATCTAAAAAGTGCCATGACTGGAAATGCCAAGGCCCAAACACCAATATTTTCTAGGAATAAACAGCTCAAAGAAGCCCTCCTATCTGAAGAGATTAATGTTGCTAAAGAAACAATTGAGTCATCATCAGATGACCTTGGTCCTTTTTATTCATTACCCAGCAAAGTGAGAGACCTTTATGTTCAGTTCAAAGGAATTGAAACATTATATGGTAATGCTTTTGGCTGAAATGAAATTAGAATTTTCTATAATTATCATATTAGCACAGATAATAGAAACAAATGCTTCCATGGTCTCAACTTGAAAAGTGAAAATAACATTCTTGCCCTTTCAGCCTTCCACCCTTGTCCTCTTTTTCCCCAAAGTCACACTTCTCAAAGCAGTCATCTTATTGTCTCATATCTTTCCTGAAATTGTTCTTCTTCCCAGTCTATGCTGGGTTCTATGCTCTGGCTGCAGATGTGACAACTAGGGTGTCTAAACCCAGTGACACTTATCTAGTTGCCTTGTCTGACTTCTCAGCAACTTACCTGCTGATCAGTCCGTTCTTGAAATTCTCCTTTCTTGACATGTTGCTCCTGATTTTTCTGATTTTCTAGCTGCTTCACAGTTTTCTCAGTCATTGAGACTGATTTAATCTACCAAAATTTAGTTGTTGAAACTTTTGAACATTCAGGTGCCTTGAGTGAAAGAAGTCAGTAATACTATTGGCTAAAAGTAAGCACATTTGGGCTGGGGATTTAGCTCAGTGGTTCCACCGACTGCCTTGCAAGTGCAAGGTCATGAGTTTGATCCCCAGTACCAAACAAAAACACATTTATTTATTTACTATTTATTTGTTTTTGGTTTGAGACAGGGTCTCACTGTGTAGTTCAGACTGGCCTGGACTCAAACTCAGTGATTCTCCTGCCTCAGCCTCCTGAGGGCTGGCATTATAGTTGTGTGCCACTATGCCTGGCAAGTAAGCAGCTTTAAAGACAGCTCCAGTTCAGATTTAAGCTCAAAGAAATGTATCTTTAATGTTTTTTAAAAATCTTGAGTCCTTTTATATATTTCAATTTTGTCATTTTTTACAAAGAAGAGACAGTTGCCATCATACTGGGAGGTCAGCCCATCAATCACTTCATAATTATTTCTGGAACTCCTATTGGAATCTTAAAGACCTTACATAGATCATATATAAAAATGTGGGTGGTTATCCCAGGAAGAATAGAATCAGGTTGAAGAATAAGGAGTGGGGAAATAGTCTAATCCCAGACTCCACAGGAGTCTAATGAATTCTAAATTGTGAGGTTCCTGATTTAAGAGCTAACGGGCTATATTGTCCTCAAAGTAGATGTTAGTGCTCTGCTTTTCTCCTAGCACTTAATTCTTTAATCTGCACCTCCTGCTGGAATGAATCCTCTGAGGATAAGACTCATATTTACCTTTTTCCTATGTAATTAGCAATGTGTGTGCCATACTCTAGTAGGTTTCCAACTGCTGGAGGTTGCAGGTCACCTTATGAATGCTGGCCCTGTTAAACTTTGCTCCTCATCTATAAAATGAGGTAACACTTTGTGCAAGTTATATTCTTTGTCAAAGACATGCCAAATTAGATATTGTAATGACTATTAGTAATTACACTGATAGCTCTTTTTTTTTTTTTTTTACACTGACAGCTTCTTAAGTGTAAGGACTTCAGTAAATAACTTTTCTTTGGTACTGGGAATTGAACACAGGGCCCTACACTGAGCTACATCCCCAGCCCATCCATCCATTCATTCATTTATTTTTGAGACAGTCTTGCTATATAGTTCAGGCTGGCCTTGGACTCACTATGTAGCCCAGGCTGACCTTGAACTCGCTGTGATCCCCCTGCCTCAATCCTCACGCCTCAGCCTCTGGTGTGCTGGGATTATAGGGGTGCAACACCATGCCCAGCTTTAATTCTCTCTTTTCTTTTGAGACAGTCTTGCTATGTAGGTCGGGCTGGCCTTGAGCTATGTAGCCCAAGTTGGCCTCAAATTTGTGGTGATCCTCCTGTCTCAGCCACTGTGTGCTGAGTTTATAGGTGTGCACCACCTTGCTTTAATTCTCTTTTTTCCTTGTAAATCTGGTTTAATAACATGGCAAATTTAAGGCATAAGTGCATGTGCTGACTTTTACTATGCTAAAGCAGTGGTTCTCAAAAGTGCAGATCCTGACCCGAAGTGTCAGTGCTGTCTGAAAACTTGTGGAAACACCCGTTGTGGCCCACCCGGCTGCCTCAAAGCCCCTGGGTGGCACTTGGCAACCTGTGTTGCAGCAGCCTCAAGGAGATTCTGACAGGAACCTCAACCTTACATTGTTTCCTTTGCCTTTTTATCATAACAACTGTGTGCTTAATGTGTTTTGTGTAAATGTTGAGAATTAAGTTGATATCATTTATTATTTAATGTGTAAAGATAAAGGATAAAAACCAAAAAGAAAATGATAAAGGATAGTCTCAAATTGTATTCAAGTGTTACATATTAACTTTAAGGGTTTTTTTGGTTTGGGTTTTAATTTTTTTTTTTTTTTTTAGTACTGGGGATCGAACTCCAGACCTTGTGTTTTCGAGGCAGGCAGCAGAACCACTGAGCTAAATTCCTGTCCCTGGTTTGACTTATTTTTTTATTTTTTGGTACTGGGGATCGAACTTGGGACCTTGTGCTTGCAAGGCAGACAGCGGAACCACTGAACTAAATCACTGGCCCCAGGTTTGGGTTTTTAAAAAAATTTTTTTTAATTTATTTTATTTTTGGTGCTAAGGGTCAAACCCAGGGCCTTGTGTATGGTGAGCAACCCCTACCCTAGTATTTTTTTTTTTTTTTTTTTTTTGGTACCGGGGATCAAACTCACCTAGTATTTTTTAAATATCTTTAAAGAAAAAAAATACAGGGCTGGGATATGGCTCAGTGATAGATCACTTGCCTGTGGTAGTATATGTGAGGTCCTGGGTTCAATCTTTCGCAATGCAAAAGAAGAAAAAGGGGTAGTCATTTGTAAATATTTGGTACTCATTGGAAAAAAAAAGTCACCTGGAACTTTGATTCAGACCTGTTTCTTGTACCTTTGAGATATATCCCATTAGTAATTCTTACTTAATTTTTAACATTTTAAATTTATTTAATTTTTGTTTTTTTTGAGACAGGGCCTTGCTGTGTAGTTCAGATTACTCTTGAATTCATTGTAGCCTAGGCTGGCCTCAAACTCACAGTGATCCTCCTGCCTCAGCCTCCCACTATAGGCATGTGCCACCATGCCCAGCCTAATTTAATTTTTAAAACATATATTCAAACCCAATCTTTTTGGGCTGGGGATTTAGCTTAGTGGTTCTGCTGCCTGCCCTGCAAGCTGAAGGACCCGAGTTCGATTCCTAATACCAAAAAAACTATCATCTCAAACCCAATCTTTTTATGTATAGATTTCAAATATTTATATGTAATTACTCAACACACATTTATGATCTTTTTTGTTGTTTGGTGTTTTGAGACAGGGTCTCACTGTGTAGCTCAGGCTGGCCTCAAACTCCCAGCAGTCCTGCCTCACCCTCCCAAGCGCTGGGATTACAGGCATACACGACACCCAGCTCTACCCCCCTCCCATTTTTAAACTGCAAAGAGTTATAGCATGTGATTGTACAACAATTCATTCAACCCTGCCACCCCCACCCCTTGTTAGTCACAGGCACAGCTGTGATGAATGTGCTGAAGAGTCTTTTTATCCCCTTGTGTAGGTGCAGGGTCTGAGAAATAATCAAAAGCAATACACAGTTTTATTTTTGATGCTGCTAGATTACCTTCCTGAAAGATCGTAGCAGTTTGTGTTCTCACAAATGGTAGAGGAGAATGCCTCTTTCTCCTCACTGCCAATCTCTGGATTTTACACATATGGATCTCTTTTTTTTTTAAGAATTTATTTTTTCAACCCTCCAAAACTGCAGTTGAATGTTTATGTATGTATTGGCCATTTGCATTTCGGCCTGCTGTGTAATGTCAGGTCTTTGCCTGTTTTTCTTGTTTTGTTTTTGTTTTGAGACAGGGTCTCACTATGTAGTACAGGCTGGCCTTGAACTCAGAGTGGTTGTCCTGCCTCAGCCTCCCAAGTGCTAGGATTACAAACGTGCTCCACCATGCCTGGCTTGCCTGCTTTTCTAAAGATAAAATACTAATACACATTTTGAAGACTTTCATGATTTCATACATTGTTATTCTACAAAGCATCTATATTAATGTTCACACCATGTCTTGGATCTGTTCTGTTTTCATGAATCCCACCTTGCTAAGCTGTATGAATGAAGCTCAGATGTACAGGTAAATATAGTAATTCTAGTGTTTTATGCTTTAAACAGTCTTAGCAGTTTAAAATGGTATCTGAACCATTCAAAGTTCAGATCCCTAAGAGAGTCAGTTGAAATTTTTATTGGTTTGTGCAAAGCCTCGTGGATTTTTTTCCCTCTTTTTTTTTTTTTTTTTTGAGACAGGGCCTCACTATGTAGTTCATGCTGGGCTTGAACTCACTATGTAGCCTAGGCTGGCCTTGAACTTGTGGCGATCCTCTTGCTTCAGCCTAAGTGCTGGGATCACAGGTGTGCACCACCATGGTTGGCACCCCTCCTTCTATTTCTAAGATGACTTTTGGGTGAATGAGGAAGGTAAGCTCCCATAATCTTGCAGAATATAAGAGGAAAGGCTTAGAATTCACATAGGTCCTTTGCTGTTATTTTGTTTCTCTGGTGTCCTGTCATGCCCCTTGTCCCCCAGGGCTCTGCCTCTCCTTGTTAGAGTCTCCAAAGTCTGCAGCTGATGGTGAATCAGCTTTACCTGGCCCTGCCCAGGCCTGAGCTAGCACACTGGCCGTGTGCATGGGATAGTTGACATTTAACATTGACTATAAGTGCATTTACCCTTATGAGCTAATTGCCACAGAAAGAAGGGTTTGATTTTTCCCTTCATGGAAAACTTTCTTGAGATTGAAAATATAGAAGAGGAAACTAATGATTTTCTTTCCTTAAATTCCACAACACACAGTACTTAACACTGAGCCCCCCCCCCCCCGCTTAAATTCCACAGAATGGCAACATACTTGCTTAACACTGAGTTGTGTACAAGAACGAAAAAATTTAATTTATTCTTTGCCAACAAGTGGTGGGAAAACCCTCGTAGCTGAGATCTTAATGCTACAGGAATTGCTTTGCCGGCGAAAAGATGTTTTAATGATACTTCCATATGTGGCAATTGTCCAAGAAAAGGTATGTTTTTATTTTTATTCATTTATTTATTTATTTTTGGTACCGGGGATCGAACTCTGGGTCCTTGCACTTGCGCAGCAGGCGGCGAACAAGAAAAGGTATGTTTTTAAACAAACGTTGTTTGTTAATATGACACTAAGAGCTAAACAGTAGCACGAATAATAACTTTGTATCAACTATAAAGAAGTACCTCTTCATGATAGAGAATATATTTAGAAAATACAAAACCAGCGTATTTGCCTGCGATTGCTTCAGATACTAACTACCTATTCTAGAAAGTTTTATTATTTCTAAACTGGTGGATAACCTCCATCTTAAATGTTTTCAAGCAGAAACAAACCAACTTTTGGAGTAGGGTGTGGTACCGGGGATCAAATTCAGGACCTCGAGTTTGCAAGGCAGGCGTGGCACCACTGACCTAAATCCCTGGCCTATCAACTTTTTGATTAAAATAAATGAGTATTGCTTTTTGACATCAAAGGAGATAGCTGAAATTTATTTTCACCTTTATTGTGTAGTTTAAAAGTTACCTTTATTTACAAAATCAACCCTTTATTTTTATGGTATTTCTTAGATATGTATGTCTAGTATGTAGTTGTTTCCCATCAATTGGTATTAAACACCAATTAATCTTTTTTTTTTTTTTGGTACGGGGATCAAACTCAGGACCTTGTGCTTACAAGGCAGGTGGCGGAACCACTGAGCTAAATCCCTGGCCCCTAACTTAGCTTTTTTAAAAAGTCCCTGTGACTAGTAATAGAGTGCTTATTTATTTGTGTTTTTGTTTATCTTAACTAATATTTAGATTTCAGGTTTGTCAAGTTTCGGTATAGAACTTGGTTTCTTTGTTGAAGAATATGCTGGAAGCAAAGGAAAATTTCCTCCAACTAAAAGAAGGGAAAAGAAATCAATATATATTGCCACTATTGAGAAAGCACATAGCCTCGTGAACTCCTTGATTGAAACTGGAAGGATTAGTAGTCTCGGTCTGGTTGTCGTAGATGAGGTTGGTTACTTGAAATTTATCAACATTTTTATTATCCTAACATACTGTATTTGTGGAACTGATTATGTGGGTCTATTAGTACCTCTAACAATAAGTAATTTGTTTTAGTATACAGACAATATAGGTGTCTTACTTTCTCATTGCTCGGACAGAATACCCGACACACAGTTTTTGTTTTTGTTTGTGGTGTTAGGGATAAAACTCAGGACCTTGGGCTTGCAAGGGAGCGGTGCCACTGAGCTAAATCCTCGGCCATTTTTGTTTTGTTTTTTTTTTAAACTAAAAGAAGACAATTTATTTGAAGGTGGAGAAAAAGGGGGAAGAGAGAGAGATGATGGATAGCTAATCTGGAGGGGTAGGGAGCATTCGAAAGTGAAATACTCCTGGATTCTTGGCTACAGTTCTTTTTATTGAATTCTTTGTCCCATGTAGGCTTTTGGAATCTGATTGGCTCCATGGCTGTTTTTGGTCCTACCCTTGGATTTCGTCCCATCACATGACCTTTCCTGTTGTTTAGTGGAGGCTAGGACTAAGGGTGGGGGGTTAGGGACAGGTAGTTTAGGCATATGTATTAAGTAAAGGGGTTTAGGATTTTTGCCTTTGTCCTCCTTATTTATTTATTTTTTTGGTACCGGGGATGGGGTCCTTGCGCTTGCGCAGCGCAGGCATTGAAACCACTGAGCTAAATCCCTGGCCCTTACGTTTGTCTTTCTGATTGCTGTAGTTTACCTGCCTTTATCTTTTGTTGTTTGTTTTTTTGTTTTGTTTTGTTTTTGGTGCCGGATCGAACTCGGGTCGCTTGCCCGAAACCACTGAGCTAAATCCTCGGCCTTAGGCGCAGGCCACTGCCCTTAATAAGTCTCTCCATTAACTTCTTTTCTTTTCTTCTCCTTTAACTTCTGACAAAGCTCAACAAGGCCTTCATCCTCTTTTCCTTATCTACACCCTCCCCTGCATTTCCTCCTCAGCAGGGAGGTTCATCTGATGGGCCTCCTTGGAAGAAGTCTGGCACCTTTATAGAGGGTTTCTCTGTATGACTACTTGGAGTTTGGCAGCTTCTAGGCAAAAATAAACAAGCTTTACCAAGAGATTACAGCACATATGACCAAAACATGAGCAATAGACTGGAAAGGGAGGTTGAGGAAGGAGCCACATCAGACACTGTTTTTAAGGGCTGGAATAGCAATTGTAACCAGCTGGCCTTGGAGCTGTCAGCAGGGGTCAGTGATTGGAGCCCCTCTCTCTACATCTAGGCTATATCATTATTACTCATATATATCTCTGGCTATATCCTTTTGTTCTTTTTTTTCTTCTTCATGGTACTGGGGATCAAACTCAGGACTTTGCGCTTGTGAGGCAGGTGCTGTGCCACTGAGCTGAATCCTCGCCACTGTAGGCTATTATCCTTTTGTTGCTGGATGTTCAAGACCAAGTTAAAGTGAGACCTTTGTCAATCGTGATTTGCTTCCTGATATATATATCAAGGTCAGTTAAGTCTCCTCAGGCATTACTTTTGGGGCCATGGTCAGAGTCTCTCAGCTCTTTTGGGTCTTCTTCTGTCAGATGCCGACACCCAAAGTTAAAGGAGGAAAGGTTTATTTTGGCTCACAGTTTGTAGGGATTTCAGTTCATAGTCACCTGGCTCCAAGGCAGGGTACCATGGCAGAGGGGTATCAAAGAGGAGAAATAGTTCATGGCAGGCAGGCAGGAAGCAAGGCAAGATCAAGGCATGAAGAGGGATATATATATTCCAGGCCACACCCAGTTAGCCACCTCTTTCCACCAGGCTTCACCTCCCAACAGCACACCCAGCTATAAACCCATTGGTGGTCTAATCCAGTATCACCCATGATCCAGTCACCTTACAAAATCCTCATGTATGAACACATGAGACTTTGTGGAGACATCTAGATATAAGGCATGACAACAGATGAGACATTCCATGCTTGGTAATCTTAAATTTGATTTTATGTGAAGTATTTCTTAAAATGTGAATATGTCCATGTTTAGACATTTTTATATTCATAAGTATTATGAGTGGTGCATGTGAGACCATTTGGAACAGGCTTTGTGAGAGAAAAGATTTATTCCAGTGAGCAGAGACTGAAACTGGGGACAGATTTCAGCACCTTGCTGGCAAAAGCCGAATCTATTACATCTGTGTTTGGATGGGCTAACATCAAGAGATAGATATCAGCAGCTAACTAGAAGAGATTTCATCCATGGGCGGATGAGCTAACATCAAGAGAGATATTAGCAGCTAGCTGGGAAGAAAATCATGTTTATTAGGGATTGAAAAGGGGGTTATGATCATAAATGTTTATGACTGAGGGTCCAAGAATGGTCAGTGCAGGTGTGCAGACAATCACTGGACTTCTCAGCTCCTGGGAGATTGTATATTCTACCCTAAACATTTTTTATGGCCAGCTGTCTTGTTTACTGCGAATAGTCTGTAGTTTGCTGAGAGTGGCCTGTTTGCTTTGCAAAGGTCTCATTCTTTTTTTTTTTTTTTTGGTGCCAGGGATTGAACTTGGGTCCTTGCACTTGCAAGGCAGGCAGCTGAACCACTGATCTAAATCCTCAGCCCATTGCAAAGGTCTCATTCAGGCTAGGCATGATAATAAATTTCAGATCTGTCAGGGTATTGCTCCCCCAGAACTCATTAACTTAAAATACCACAAGACAATCAAAGTCTTGATGCTATAGTTTTTATAACCAAAATGTTGAAGAGTTATAAAGCAAAGATTGTACATTCATCCCATACAGATATGTTTGTGGTGTATGTGGGCATTATATGAAGATTCACTCTGTTCTCTTTTGTTTTGTTTTAATCTCAAAAGTTGCACATGATTGGTGAAGGGAGCCGTGGTGCTATACTGGAAATGACCCTAGCAAAAATCCTCTACACAAGCAGTAAGTATTTATTGACTTTAATCCAGAGACCTATCTATAAAGGTTCTGTGAGATCACTAAATTATATAGATTAAGGTTTTACTTTAGTTTAAAACATTTATTTTTAAGTTTTTAAATTTCTAAAATGAGCTTATAAATTTTGGTTGGCAGAATGGCTAGATGAGTGAAATTATGAGGATAAATGAAATTAGTGTTGGAGGAACTCTGTTATTTTCATGCACTTGCTAGCCTGTGTCACTAGTCTGTTTCTTTCTTTGTGAAGTGGAAATGGTAATGCCCTGGCCTGATGAGATCATTGTGAGGGTTATATGAGAGAACACATGTGAAGCAGCCTGTGGTGCCCACCTGGCACCCAGCCTTCAGCAAGGCTTTGCCACTGCCAGCTGCCATCCCCATCATCCTGACAATAAAGAAGTACATTTAGTTGCTTTAGGAACTACTTTGCAAATTGGGTAGTCTTTTGTTTGTTTGTTTGTTTTGTTTTGTTTTGTTTTTTGGGTAGTCTTTAAATGTACAGAAATGTGTATTTTAAATGTATCCCTGTATTGATATGGATTTGCAGTACTTACATATGAGACAGGTATTAGCTGTAAAGGTCAAACCTTAAGATTTAAGGAGGGCCAGGGATTTAGCTCAGTGGTACCATGCCTGCCGTGCAAGCACAAGGTCCTGAGTTCAATCCCCAGCACCCGGGTGGTGATGGTGGGGAGAATGATTTGAGGAGAGAAAGTGCTGCAAGTTGAGCCCAGGATCTCACTCATTTGAGTGCTTTACCACTGAGCTACCCCTCCAACCCTCCAAAATTTGTTTTAAAATTTTGACAGCAGATTGTAGCATTTTATAATCATTTATTTTAACATTATTTATTGAACACCACTGTGTGCCAGCAGGTACTATTTTAAGTGCTAGAGATAACAGAATAAAAGAATAAGGTACTATACCTGCCTTTAGCCTACATTTTAGTGAGTGTGAACAGATGATAAGCAGATAAACAAGAAAATATAGGGTATGTCAAATGTCATAAATTCTATACACCTTAAAACAGGGGAAGAAGAAAAAAAAAGGAAGAGGAAATAATCATCCACTTCTCAAATTAAGTGTACACTGACTGTCTTTGTCTTAGTTTTTCTTTGGTATCTGTTTATTCTTTTTTCTTTGGGTGTGGAAGCATTGTTCTCTCTAGGCTTTCACACTGCTTCTGTGTAATTCTGCCTTAGCAATGAGAGATAGACAGCACATCGTATTGACTGAGGACAGACTCAAGCTAGATCCGAATCTTGGCTCACTGTCCTAGGTGCATGGCCCTGGGAGGTCTTATTACCTGTTCCTGTTTCCTTCGACGTCACATATGGGTTACTGGAGTCAAGCCATCTTCACTGACTTGCTGCAAAGATGGCAAGAGTTAATCTTTGTAAAGCATCTAACAAGGTACCCACCACGTAATGGACATTTGTTTGCTGTTGTGTAACTTTGTCCTTTGGTTACCAGTGCCTTACACTTAATAGATAGTTGAATAAAATTAGCCTGTTTAGTTTTTCCTTCTTGATTTTGTTCTGTACATCTCTTTCTAAGCTTACTCATTTTATGCATTGGTGCTACAGTAAATTTATCATGGTCTGATCCCTTGTTTCCTACAATTAATTGCCATCCATATTCCTGATTTTAAGTACTTCCTGTGTACTGCTGGCTCCAAATCTGTACTTCAGGTCACACTTTTGTTCTTAGTAATACCATCTGCCAAGTGGACACTCCTACTGAAGGCTTGGCCAAAGCCTAACTCATTTCCTTCAGACCCATTCTTCTGCCTGAGTTCCCAGCCACCACTCAACAGCCAGCCAGCCAAGCCAGAATCTTAAGATTTGTTTGTTTGTTTGTTTATTTATTTATTTATTTATTTTTGGTACCGGGGATTGAACTCAGGTCTTTGCACTTGTGAGGCAGGCTGCAGAACCACTGGGCTAAATCTCTGGCCCAAGATTTGTTTTAAAGGTTGGGGGTCTCACTGTGTGGGCCAGACTGGCCTTGGACTCGGGTGTTCAAGTAATCCTTCTGTGTCAGCCTCCCAAGTAGCTAGGGAAAGTCTTAACAGTCTTTACTCTTATTCTGTCAATAAACCAAATCCTTTCTGGTTTACCTCATGAATATATTTTAAATTCTCTCCTTCAAGTCTTTCTGACTACTGACTTCCCCCCACCATTCTTTCTCACCTAGACTGCCACAGAAAGCAAACTCTTCCTCTGCTTTTGGTCTTGACCACTGCCCTCTCTGCTCCCAAGCCTGACTTGTCTGTTACAGGTACAGTGATCTTTCCCGGATGCAGACCTATTTAGTGCATTGTACTATTTCTCATTCTGTAATCGCTTCCCTCTATTTGTGTAAATCCCAAAGTTCATAGCAAGGCCTTTCTCGATTTAGTCTTCTACTCTTAACACTAGATTCATTGTCTCCCTTATGGATTGTGAAGGGGCAGCACTTCCCTTTCAGATAACATCCGAATGTGCATTTCTATGTATAAGATAGCAGCATGAAGAAACCTCTGCTAAGAAGGCTGCTTTGGATTTTAATTCAATAGCTAAGTCTAGAAAGCAGCCATCTTTGTACTGCCCATGAAGTCATACAGCTCCATGAGCTTTACACTACTTTTATTTTTAAAAAAGTTTTTAGAAGTTGACAACCTAGTAGCAAGTCTCCTAAAGAACTTTTCATGTGGCAAGAGGTCGGAGCTCATCTAGCCCTGTGTCCTATACTCCACCTCTGTCTCTAGCCTCACTTCAGGAGCTTATTGTAACTCTGCATAAGGATGATCCAGTTAGACAGCAATACACAGATTTATACTCAGATCTTTGCTTAGCCCCCTTAAATATCTTACTTCTTTCCAAGTGTGAATTTTTTTTTCTTTTTTGGTACCAGGAATCAAACTCAGGGACTCATGCTTGCCAGGCAGGTGCTGTGCCACTGAGCTACATCCCCACCCCTCAAGTTTGAAATTTTTGTAAAATTCTAAATAGTGCCTTTCAGGATTAATAGTCTGGTAATGTACAGGTTGGTTATCCTTAATCAGAAAATCTAAAATCCAAAAGCCAAATAGAAAACTTCACTTACATGTAATGAGTCACAGTAAAAAAGTAGATAAACTAAACACTTTGTGTCCAATCCCCTCAGACTGTGTATAAGGTGTATGTGAAACATAAGTGGGTTTTGTGTTGCACCTTGGGTCACCTTCCTAAGATACTATTCCAAAAAGCTGAAAAAGCTGAAATCTGAACCACTTCTGGCCCCACACATTTCCTATAAAGGATAGTCAACGTGTATTTGCAGTTTTCTTACCTTCCCTCCCCTTTCTTTCCCAGATCACTTAGGAAGAATTTAGAGCATTAAAATGTTGCTAAAATTACTTTATGATATAATAACACATTTTACTACTTTGAGGTTTTGTTTCCTTTTTAGAAACAACTCAAATTATTGGTATGAGTGCAACGTTAAACAATGTCCAGGACCTGCAGGAGTTCCTTCAAGCAGAGTATTACAGCAATCAGTTTAGACCAGTATGTATGTACCTAAAGTTTGCACTGTATTGACTTGTTGTGTATTCACCTTAGAAATAAAAGCAGTGAATATGGTAATTTAACATTTCTGTGGAGTAGAAAGGGCATTAATTCCAGTCACCGTGACTCTGCTCAGGTTTGTGTACAGTGGATGTAAACTCTGGGGGCCAGGATCTTGGCTGGGGTCACTCTTGAGTCTGTAGCATCTGGAACAGTGCTTGGCTTCTGAGCCCTCAGGGGACATTTATGGAATGAATTTTTTCATATCTCATTTTTTCATTTCTTATTCTCTAAAGTAAATTTTTCATTTGACTACAGTTCAATGAGACATATTTGGAGTTATTGACACCTTAAAAACTTTATCTGAAAATATTTTCAAATATCTATGCTTTGGTAATTGTAATGCTTTTTTAATAAATTAAGACTTAACAGCCGGGGCTATAGCTCAGTGGTGCATTGCCTGCCTGGCAAATGCAAGGCCCTGGGTTTGATTCCTGGTACCAAAAAAAAAGACTTAACATAGATTTAAATGTAAACTCCTCAGTAACAGCATTCCCAAATTGCTTAAAGAAAGTAAACAAATATAATTCATTACTTGAAAGTAGCCTGTAATGGACATATACTGCCTGAATGTTCTGTATCAAATAGGTTTTCAAATCACCAAATTTTAATTTGAAATTTGATATGTTTACATTCACACCAAATATATAAATTTTTAAGAAATATTTTCAGGGCCAGGGATTTAGCTCAGTGGCACCGAGCCTGCCTCACAAGCGCAAGGTCCTGAGTTTGATCCCCAGTACCAAAAAAAAGAAATATTTTCAGACCTTAGCACAGTAGACACTATCCATTCAAAAGTGTAATGAGCTGTGTTTATAAACTATTTTTTTCACAAATACTGAAATTGAAAATAATATGGTAGTATTTAGAATTACAACTGGTAACTAACAGAAAATATTAGATCTTGAGAAAAAACAACTCCTTAACAAAGAATGTAAAGACCATAAATCACTTATACTTCTTGTAACAAATACAAAAGTGCCTGGTTTCCTTTTGGATATGTGACTACTTAACTCAAAAATATTTTTTCAAGGAT
Source organism: Heterocephalus glaber (assembly GCF_000247695.1). The sequence goes on along the minus strand of NW_004624900.1, from coordinate 403,028 downwards.
ATTAATCCCTATTCTGATTTAAAGGGAAAAAGATGGTTAAAAAAAAAGAAATGATAAAGTAAGAACTTTTAAGTTGAAGAATGTTTAAGATTTAACCATCTCGGGGCCAGGGATTTAGCTCAGTGGTACCACGTCTGCCTCGGAAGCGCAAGATCCTGAATTTGATCCCTGGTACTGCAAAAAAAAAAAAGATTTAGCTATCTCAGAAAAGCTAAAATCTTTGTATGGCTGTCCTTGCAAGAGCCTCTTTTTTTTTTTGGTACCAGGGATCAAACTGGGACCTTGTGCTTGTGAGGCAGGCGGCAGAACCACTGACCTAAATCCCCACCCCTATATAGCTGTCCTTTTTACCTCATATTTTACAAAATTTAAAACTGAAAATAATTAATATATGGTACTAATTTCAAATTTCCTCTTAATTCAGGTTGAATTAAAAGAATATCTGAAAATAAACCATACAATATATGCAGTAGACAGCAAAGCTGAAAGCGGCATGACTTTTTCACGCCTCCTTCATTATAAGGTAATATTGATAATCCTGAAATCTCAGCTTCCCAGACTTTGTGCCCAGGTGTCCTGGGCACCACGGAAGATTCACATAGGTGCCATTGGGTGGTTATACATTTTTGAGAAAAATGGCTGATTGGGGCATGCGTTGGACAACATACAAACTACTGGATCTACATAGCTAGTTCCCTGCTCTCCTTCATTTGTTTTGTTTAGTGCTGAAGATCAAAAGCCTCACATGCTAAGCAGGTGTTCCACAACTGAGCTCCATCCCCACCCCCAGTTTCCAGTTTTAATGTCAGATCACAATATATTCCTTTCTTTGAAACTGGAGTTTTTATATTTTCTGAATGTAAATATCATGTGAAAACCAGTCTGAAATGATGATGGCTGTGTCCAGTCTCAGTCCAAAGATTGTAAGATGCTATCATTGTGTGCACATCCTATTAATGAGCCATTGTGTTATTGAAGAATTAAAATATTTTTTATTCAGATGGCTACTAAATTGGAAGTACTTATTTATGAAGGTGTTGACTAATTAATAAATCTTAAATATTTCTTTTGGCTTTGGGACTCTGTGAACCAAGAAAATCTGGAAACCTCTCCTGTAAATGTTTATTCAATCTGCAGCAAGAACAAAGAATAATCTATAGTCCATATAGTTGATGTATCGGAATAAAAAATGTTAATGACTGCCATTAATATCAGAAGGATCACAAGTTCAAGGCCAGCTTGAGCAACTGAGTAAGAACATATCTCAAAACAAAAAAATTTAAAAAGGAGCCTGGCTTAGGGGTGCACACCTGTAATTCCAGCACTCTGGGAGGCTATGGGAGGAGGATCACAGATTTGAGCGCAGCCCCAGCAATGTAGCAAGACTGTGTTTTAAAATAAAAAAGTTAAAAAGGGGCCAAGGACAAAGCTCGGTGTGAAAGCCCTGGATTCAGTCCCTGGTACTGCAATCACATTTTTTTTTCTGTTTTTGTTGTTGTTGTTGTTGTTGTTGTTATTGTTGTTGTTTTTGGTACTGGGGTTCAAACTTGGGACCTTGTGCTTTCGAGGCAGGTGGCAGAACCATTGAGCTAAATCCCCGGCCCTTATTATTGTTGTTGTTTTTTGGTACCAGGGATAGAATTTGGGACCTTGCACTTTCGAGGCAGGTAGCAGAACCACTGAGCTAAATCCCAGCCCATTGTTGTTTTGTTTTATTATTTATTTATTTATTTATTTATTTATATAGAGACAGGATCTTGCTATGCAGTTCAGGCTGGCCTTGAACTCAGGGCAATCCTCCTGCCTCAGCCTCCCTGGTGCTGGAATTATAGGTGTGCCTGGCTTCAGTTAAGTTTTTAAAAGGCTGGATATTAAAAAGGGAGAAAGGAATTTTATAACACGTTTAGAATTCTATAAGATATTTTAAATCTATATGTTAATTTTCAGTAAAGTAAAAGGAACTGAGGAGAATTTTAAATAACTTTACCTTTTTTTCCAAGTTCCTCATGGTTGCATGTTACAAAAATTGTCCTAATTCAGTGTTATAGTATTTTTTGTTTCTGAAAGTATTAATAAATCTGTGTGTTTGAGAACTATTGGTAATAATAAAGAACATATCTTATTTATGCAGCCCTTCAACTATTATTTAGGACAAATCAAAAAAGGATAAATCTGTTTCTTTCTGTGGATTTTTTTGTTCTGCTTTGGTAGGAATGGACATGTAATAGTGTTATCAATAACATCAATTATTTTCACTTCTGTAATTTAATTCACTTTTTTAATTCCTTTTTTTCAAACTGAATATACCTAACAAACAAATCTTTAGCAAATAATCTTAAGAGGAAGGTGAAATTTAGCATTTTGATGTTTAAAATGAGTTTCATCTTTTCTTTAAATGATCAGATTAACTAAATGAGAAGTTCAGAATTATGGGTGGCTTTTTTTTTTGGTACTGGGGATCAAACTCAGGACCTTGCACTTGCGAGGCAGGCAGTGGAACCACTGAGCTAAATCCCTGCCTGAGAATTATGGGTGGTTTAATTTATCTTTCAAATTACAGTGGTAAAAAACAACAGATTTTCATAGTTACTAACTCCCTGCTTCCTACATCTTGTTTTTTTGCAGTATTCTGATTCCCTGAAAAAGATGGATCCCGATCACTTGGTGGCATTGGTGACAGAAGTTATACCCAATTATTCCTGCTTAGTTTTTTGTCCCAGTAAGAAGAACTGTGAAAACGTAGCAGAAATGTTATGCAAATTTTTAAAAAAGTATGTTAATCTTTTATAAATATTCTGTTCTATTTACATCATGAATTATAGGTCATATAGCCTGTTTCTCGAGTACTCATTACTTCTTGCATAACATTATATTTTTTACTGATTCTAAAGAAATTGACCTTGAAGAAAGAAAATTTAACTGTGAAATTCACATTTAAAATAGAAAATTCCCAAGGTTACATTAAAAGAAGGCTAACCAGAGTAAAGTTTTAGATCTGTGATTCAAAACTTTGACAGTTCAGTGAATCACCTTGATTCGCTTAAAAAAATTCCAATGACTTTAAAAATCTCAATGTCCATGTTACTTTTTAGACAAATCAGAGTCTCTGGGAGTGGGACCCAGGCAAGTCCAACATACAGTGAACTAATCAAAGGACTAATCACTGTGGGGACAAGTCATCTTCATCATAACCTTCTCAGGAATGAAATGTCGTAGTTTTTGTTTTCTTGGTCAACTTCACGCTTACACTGTGTGGATGTTTGAGTTTAATTTCCTAAGTACCTAAGAAATTTATTGGTTTGAAATTTTATGATTCTTTAATGTTGGCTCTGTTTTACCCAGAATAAGTATAAAGTGACTTTAAATACTAATAGGTGAATATTTTTTCTGCATCTGTTTGTCCTCTGTGTTGTTTTACCTTTTTTTCTCACTTCTTGGCTATACACTAGTAAGAGACCATTAACCTGGATTCTAATCTAGTTATCCTCCATCTCCCTTCCCAATCTTACTATCATAGATTTGTCTGCTGTGGAATTAAATTCATTGAATGGTACAGATATTTGGGATAAGATCAAGGAGTTGCTGATTTTGGTAACAGATAATCTTTATTACAGTGATGAATTACCATTGAAGTATTCTCAGTAAATCACTCATTTTCTTAAAATAAGGTATTAATACACTCAGTAAATCATTCATTTTCTTAGAATAATTTAAAGGATTTAGGTACTTGAATTAGTTCTTTTCCTTAAAAAATTTAAAGTGTTATGATACTTGAAGTAATTAGAGATATTAACATTTAGGATATTAATTGAGGTTTCTAAAGTCCTAGTATTTAGATAGTACTTTACCACATAACCGTGTAGTATGATTTAACACGTGTCCATCTTCAGAAAGGAAAATTTATGCCTTGAAATAGAACAAAGCATGCCCTTTAAGGATATATATTGTGGGGAAAAATCAGTCATAACATCTAGAGCAGGAGCCTAAACCTGGTGTCCAAGGATTCATAGGAATTGTGGGAATGAACTTCTATGAACCATCTGAAATTATGCACAATGTTGTATTTTTATTTGAATAGTTGTGTTTTTCATTAGCTTTAGTCAGATTTTTATAGGGTTCTCGAATCCACAAGAAGACCGAGTTAATGAAGTCAGATGGAAATTCCAAGAACATTTTACATACTTATATCAATATAGTACATTATATAGGGCCGGGGATGTAGCTCAGTGGGGCCACACCTGCCTGACAAGCACAAGGTCCTGAGTTTGATACCTGGTACTGCAAAAAACAAAACAAAAAAACCCATATATATAACAGATGTGTACATGGCATCTACTCAGATGAAAATGATAAGAATTTATCACTGTAAAATCAAGAGTTCATGCTTCTCACAGATCTTTTTTTCCAGGGAATATCTGAAGCACAAAGAGAAAGAGAAATGTGAGCTGATTAACAACCTGAGGAGCATCAGTGGGGGCCACCTGTGTCCTGTTTTGAAGCGCACTGTGCCCTTTGGAGTCGCCTACCACCACAGCGGCCTCACCAGTGAGGAGAGGAAGCTACTGGAGGAGGCGTACTCCACCGGTGTCCTCTGCCTTTTCGCCTGCACGTCCACCCTGGCAACAGGGATCAACCTGCCTGCGCGGAGGTAGGGGATGAGGAGCTGCTGGCCAGGCACAGAGCTCGCCCTTCCTAGCTTGCAAGGAGTTAATTGTTATATTCTCAGTACAGGATGAGAAGTTACCAAATATTTGCTCAGTTAATTGCTTTATTTCCTTTAATATTTTAATGAAAAGTAACATTAGACTTTTTAGTATTAGAATGCCATCCTTCTATCCAGTTTTTGATATTAGGGTCTGTAGTTCTCCTTGTGTAGGAGAACTTGGCAAACTTTTTTTTACCATTTTTGTCATCTGAAAGAGTTTATTTAACATTAAGGATTTCCTTGAAACCGTGGAATACTGTTCATAAGACCACTTGCGTCTAATATCTTTTTTTTTGAGGCAGGGTCTCACTATGTAGCCAAGGCTGGTCTTGAACTTGTGGCCATCCTCCTGCCTCAGCCTCCCAAGTGCTGGAATGACAGGCATGTGTCACCACACCTAATGTCTTCTTTAGTACAAATCCTTGATTACATTTTCAGTTATTACCAAAGCTGTAGGCTTGGATGACTGATTTGATATATGATCTTTGTAATTTGATATTGTGAATTTTTTCCTAATAATCACTGCAATAATGTTTTAAAAGTTTTTAATATTTTTTAGTATATATTACACATAATAACTACACTCATCTTGGAGAATTGGTACATATACATATTCCATCTTGATCATTTTTACTCCCCTTTTAAATTTTTCATGAGTATGTTTTTTCTATAGGGTATGCAGTTTTTATATGACTCAATGAGATCACAGTTATTAATTATATCAGGTTCTCTATTTTCTTACTTTTTTTTTTTTTTTTGGTACAGAAGACGGCATACGAGATTTTTTTTTGGTACTGGGGATCAAACTCGGGACCTTGTGCTTGCAAGGCAGGCGAGCGGCACCACTGAGCTAAATCCCCGGCCTTTCTTACTATTTTTGGTTCCTTGGCTATACATAGCTATTACATACTTTTCAGTTTCATTTCTAGAAGTTTTTCTTTTTTGTATTTCAATTTTTTTTTTTTGTACCAAGGATCAAACTGGGGTCCTTGTGTTTGCGCAGCAGGCAGGGAAACCACTGAGCTAAATCCCCGACCCTCTTTTTTGTATTTCAAAACTAGTTAGATAAAGGTTTACTTTAAATATATTATTGCAGAATTGTACTTTCATCAGTGTAATAGGACCTTTTTTCCTTATTTACTGATTTTGCTTTGAATACCATGTCTTATTTTTTGCCAGGTACATTTTTTATTCTTTTATTTTCAGTCTCTGTCACTGACAAATTTTCCACCTTTCAGACAATTGAGAATAACATTGGAAGCAATATATCCTCTTTCTGTTATTCCAGTGGGTTACTCTTAAAATTTTAAGAGTATATCAAAATATTTTTGTAATCAAAATATTTTTCATCACTTTAGAATTAATAGCTTCTCCCTGAGCATAACAGGAGTTGTAACATTTGTATGTTCTCTGCCCCATGTATGTTGCAACTGCCTTGACTTTTTTTAAAATTTATTTTTAAATTTAAAATTTTTTTTGTGGTCCTAGGGATGCCAGACAAGTGCTTTACCATTGAGCTACATGCCCTGGCTCTAGAATTTTAGTTGTAGTTATTTTCATCTTATAAACAATAATTGAATTTACCAGTAGGGCTTGGAACGTAGCTCAGTGGTGCCATGCCTGCCTGGCAAGCGCAAGGTCCTGTATTTGATCCTCGGTACTGGGGGGTGGGGGGAAGAAATTTACCTGTAAATTTTACTGGTTTTTTGCTTACACTGCCTCTTCTATGCTACATCTTCCTTTTATGATTCATTTTTAAACTTTTGCCATCTTTCAGTAATTGTTATTAAACTCCTGCACCTGGTAATAAAAATATTCATTCTTTGAATAGCTAAAAATGTTTGTACTTTAGCCTCACACTTTAATACTGCACTAGAAAAAGAATTCTAGGCTTAATTATTTTTTCCCCCTTTGGGGGCTTTATAGATGTTGTTCCATGTCTTCTAGGAGCCAGTGTTACTAGTTTCTTTCTTTTTTTTTTTTTCTGGTACCAGGGATTGAACTCATGACCTTATATTTTCGAGGCAGGCACAGTGCCACTGAGCTAAATCCCCAGCCCTACTAATCTTTGTTTCTACATAGATTTGCAGTTTTCTTCTCTCCAGAAGCTTTTAGACCTTTGTTTTTAACCTTGGCACTTCAAGATAGTATGTTATAATAATTGCAGATGTTAAACACATTGACTTCCTCAATCCTCACAGCTCTGGAAAGGAAGGTCACTCATTACCCACACTTTATAGACGGTGTGGCGAGGATAATTAAATAACCTGCCGGGCTTTACTCCCAGCAGTGAGTTTCAGGGCCAACGTTTGACCGCAGGAAGTCAGATTCTGCAATCCCCCAAATCCCAGTTTCTCTGCTTTTCACTCATAAGGCTTAGCACTCAGTAGGTGCTCACAATCTCAAGCTCTGCACCTTTCTGCTTAGAGCAACTTTTGAGGGTTATTTCTTTTATTTCTTTCTCCCATCATCTATCTATTTTCTCTGCTTTTGTAACTTCACTTAGAGCTGAGGTCTCTTAGGTTGAGCTTTCAACTCTCTTTCTTACACATTTTCATCACCTTTACTTTCCATATTTTAAAAAGTCAGTTTTTAGGCCCAGGGACTTAACTCAGTGATTCTACCACCTGCCTCGCAAGCGCAAGGTCCCTAGTTCGAACCCCAATACCAAAAAAAAAAAATGTCAGTTTTTAACTGTATCCATTAACTATGTTCATTTATTATTTAGTTTTTAGTTCAATTTTCAAACAAATTTTAATTTTTTTACTTTCCAAGAATTCTCTTTTAATTCACTTTCCTTATAAGTGCTGTTAGTTTTCTTTTAAGTGTTTGGTAATCTTGTCTGTTGAGATTTACAAATAAAAGAGGAGTAGGTTGATTAGTAAAAGTAAATGACAGGCTTTCTCCTGCCTTTGGACAGGAAAGCTGACAACAGACTTCTGTATACTTGAACATGATTGAAATCTTCACTTTGTAGTTCAAAACAGTTGAAATCTGTTCAAACTAATATAAATTCATAAATAAAAATCCATGTGTTAGTGGCGCATGGCCAAATTTTTCATTTATGGAGTATAAAATCAAAAAACTTTGGAGTCTACTGCTACAGTTTGATCAGAGTATTTCTAACTAAGCAGATTGAGTCCAAATGATTCTGGCAGCTACTTATTTTGTACTTTAAGATAAGCCACTTAGCTGAGCTTCAGGTAACTTCCTGAATTTTTCTTTTCTTTTTTGGTACTAGGGATTGAACTCAGGACCTTGTGCTTACAAGGCAGGCGCGATGCCACTGAGCCAAATCCCTGGCCCTTAACTTCCTTATAATGGATAAAAAGGTTACTACTAAGAATTTTATAAGAATTACATGTATTTTCTTATCTTTTGAGATAATATATTATTAAATTAATAACATAGATATAAAGAGTTTTTAAAATAGATGCTATTGCCGTAGGCAGAATGTCATTTTTAATTAATTTTATGAATTCCATAGAGTTATTTTAAGAGCTCCCTACGTTGCTAAAGAATTTTTGAAGAGGAGTCAATATAAGCAGATGATTGGCAGAGCTGGTCGTGCTGGAATAGATACCATTGGAGAAAGTATACTTATATTGCAAGAAAAAGACAAGCAAAAGGTAATGCTCAATCTGGTCAGTTGGGTCCCCTCCCCCCTTAGTCTTTGGTCTATCCCTCATATGAGATCATCTTTTAAAAGCTAATGTTTCTTTAATGTTTTTTTATATGATGCATCCTTCTCCTATATGATAAAAAATTAGGAAGTGCAATTTGAAGATTTTTACATTTCAGTAATGAAAAGTATTTTCCCTATTTATCTTTTTTTTTTTTTTTGAGACAGTCTCACTCTGTAGTTCAGGCCAGTCTTGAACTTACTGTGTATCTCAGGGTGGCCTCAAACTTGCAGCAATCTTCCTGCCTCAGCCTCCCAAGTGCTGGGATTATAGGTGTGTACCACCACACTTGGCTATCTTTTCTGTTTTTGTTAAAATTTAATTTAATTTTATACCATTGTCCCCCTCCCTATCCACAAAAGCTTTGTTTCCATTTTTTTCCTTCTATTTTCACTTTATTTCTTGTCCCTTCATTCCTTTTTCCCTCCCTCTTTCCTTGTTCCCCTTCCCATTTGAACATTTTCTTCCCATTTCTCAATTTCTATTATACATTTCAGTCCTTATTTCCACTTTCAGATTCTCACACCAGAGAAACAATATGGTATTTAAATATGTATGTCTGATTTATTTCACTTAAGAGTATGGTCTGAAGGGGCATCCATTTAGCTAGAAATGTCTCAAGCTTATCCTTTTTTATGGCAGAGTAGTACTTCATTGTATTTTTTAAAAACCACATCTTCTTTATCATCAGTTGATGGATATTTGAGCTGTTTTCAAGGTTTAGCTATTACAAACTGTGCTGCTATGCATATATCACTGTGGTCTGATGTTCTTAATTCTTCTGGGAGGATACCAAGAAGGGAAATAGCTGGGTCCTGGGTCAAATGGAACCTCTAGTTTTAGTTTTTTGAGAAATCTCCACATTGATTTCCATAGTGGTCGCACCAGTCTACACTCCCGCCAGTGTAGAAAAGGGTTCCTTTTTCCCAGGAGCTCTGCTAGCATTTGTAATTGGTTGATTTTTTTTTTTTTCAGTACTGGGGATTGAACTCAGGACCTTGTGCTTGTGAGGCAGGTGCAGCACCACTGAACTAAATCTCCAGCCCCCATTTATTGGTTGATTCTTGATAGAAGCCATTCTTTCTGGAGTAAGATGGAATTTCAGTGTTGTTTTAATTTGCATTTCACAAATGACCAGTGATGTTGAAATTTTTTTTTTTTAAAGTTTTGTGGGGTTTTTTTGGTACCAGGGCTCAAACTCAGGACCTTATGCTTGCAAGGCAGACAGCAACACCACTGAGCTAAATCCCCAGTCCATTGAATATTTTTTTATATATTTATTTATTGTTTCTATTTCTTCATCTGAGAAGTGTCTTTTCATTTTAGATCCAGCTATCTTCTTGATTTTATAAGGATACCTGTTAAATTCTTATTATTTCATCTTTTTAGGTGGTTTGGTTTGGTCTGGTCTGGTTTCTCCTTGACTTTATAAGATTTATGCAGAGTATAAAACCTTTACATGGAACACATTTTTTTTAATTTTATTTTTACATTTTAATATTTATTTATTTATTTTGATACCGGGGAATTGAACTCAGGACCATGTGCTTGCAAGAGCAGGCACGATACCACTGAGCTAAATCCCTAGGCACCATTTTTTTTTTTCAGCACTGGGGATTGAACACAGGACCTTGCACTTTCAAGGCAGGCAACGGCAACCCTATTTATTTTTAATAATAACACAAAACCTAACATAATATTGCTTTTACTTTTGTAGGTCTTGGAGCTAATAAGCAGACCACCAGAAAACTGTTATAGCCATCTTGTTCAGGAATTCAACAAGGGAATTCAAACTTTGTTTCTCTCTTTGATTGGCTTAAAGGTACTTTTAAATCTTACTACTCTTGACTGAGGTAATAAAGTTAAAATTTATGCAAGCTGTAACTGATCCACGTAAACAGACCCTATTTCAAAGGCCCCCCTTTCCTAAACTGAAAAATATAAAACACTGCTGAGAAAAATTAAAGAAGACTTAAGTAAATGGCAAAAGATACCATATGCATGAATTGAAGCATTTAGTTTTGTTCATATGTTACTTCTCAAATGGATCCATAATAAAAATCCATGTGATCCTAATAAAATTACAACAGTTTTTTTTTTGTAGAAATTGCTATATTTTCTCTCTCTCTCTCTCTCTTTTTTTTTTTTTTGGTACCAGGGATCAAACTCAGGTCCTGGTGCTTGCGCAGCAGGCAGTGAAATCACTGAGCTATATCCCCGGCCCAAAATTGCTATATTTTGATGGAGGGACTCAGGACTTCCCGTGACACCAGAGCACCCAGAGTAATTAGGAGACAGGGAACTGACGTGGCCAGAGGACTGTGGTTTTATCATCCTGGCCCTGCATAGCTGTTTCACTCAGATTGTTTTAATAACTCGAGTGCAGCCACAGAAGTCCAGGCAGCAGGCAGCTCAGGAGCCGAGCAGGCCTCCACCCACCATCAGCGCTCCCCACAGGAAGCAGAGCTCAAGCGAGCAGGGCCAGGCCCCAGGAGGACCAGCTGGCAGGGCTCCTCCCATGCCTCACAGTGGAGCTCACAGTGGTGCTCTGCTTGTGGAGGAGGTTGGAATTCTAGACAGGGCTGATAACCAGGGAATCTGTTGGGTTGGAACAGAAGCAGAAGTCAAGTCATCTGGACTGGATGGGATAGGGTTAGAGGGGGAGTAAGGGCAAGATCTTCAATTTGGGCAGTGTGAGGGCAGGAGATGCAGATGAACATCCCAGTGTCCGTCTTCCCGCCCCGTGTCCAGCTTCATTGTCAGCCCCTGCCTGACCTAAGTAAGTCTCACCTTCAGGTTTGCTTAGCCATCACTTCCTCAGGGAGCCTTCCCTGTGCCTGAGTCCAGTCGGTCTGTTGTTTTGTGCTCGTAGGACTGTCTCCTTCCTTTAGCAGAACCTATCAGCTTATAACTGTATTCTTGTTAGTACAGGTGTTTGGCTAATAACATTGCCCCAGCAGAATGAATGACCTGCAGAAGCAAGGCTCCCCTTTCTTTTCATTGATCACTGAGTCCCAGTGCCTCACCAGTCCTTGGCATGTGGATGGTACTCTTGTAGATATCTGCATTACTGAAACTGACCTTGGACTTGGGTCTGGCTGAACTTGCAAGTTGGGGCATCATGAAGAATCCAGCCTTGAGAAATTGCCAGATCAAAGGCACAGGCTAGCCTGGCAGGGTTAAATAGCTATGTTACAAAAGTTTTTCAGGGAGGGATAGAAAGATAACATGCACTGGGTGTGGTGTTACACAGCCTATAGTCCCAGCACTTTGGGAGGCTGAGGCAGAAAGATTGCAAGTTGGAGCCCAACATGGGCAATTTAGTGACTTAGTGAGAACTTGTCTCAAAAAATAAAAAGGGAAATGTGTACTAATAAAAAAATTTAAATTGAGGGAAAATATTGCCAATAAGGCCATGAAAAAAAAGGAAATAGAAAAGTTTAAAAGGGCTTGGGAAAAAAGGGGAGGCTGGGATTAGTTCTGAGGAAAAGCCCTGAATTCAGTCCCCAGTACCACAAAAAATAAGGTAAAGGGATAGAGTAAAGGTTTCATCCCCACCCACCCAGCCACTGGCCTCCCACAGTGTTACCTATAATCAGCCAGGTAGGAAATAGTACAGAAACTACATTGATGATCCACAAACCGAGTATCTGTTCTTGTATGTATTCAAAGTGTAGTTTAGCTTAATTGAATATTACATTAAGAATAATGATTTTTTAAAAGGGAAGAGAGAAGCAATAGAAAAATGTCTGTGCCCCATAATAAGTTTTGTTATTCCATATATGGGTTTAATAACTACTTAAATTATTCAGTTGAAGTATCATCAGAATTGTAAGAGAGCAATGTATTTATTGATTGACCATATTTTAGTTTTACATGCTGATTTCTTTGAAATTGGCTAACAAAAGATTATTCTAATTCAGAGTCAACTCTACATCTGAACACCAAGTAGCATTTAAAATCCCCCTATAAAATTATACATACCACTGATTAGATTTTATACTTATTTTTAAATTTAAGTAGCTTTGCTGTATGGAAATGAGTAATCATCTTGATTAGTGTACAAAATGATGCCTCTAATTAAGGAAAATGCTCCAATTATGTCCTAAATTGTTTCAGATTGCAACAAATCTTGGTGACATATATCGCTTCATGAATGGTACATTTTTTGGTGTTCAGCAAAAGATTTTATTGAAAGAAAAAAGTCTCTGGAAAATAACTGTCGAATCACTTAGATACCTGACAGAAAAAGGACTCCTACAAAAATGCCCTAATCCAGAGTCTGAAGAAGAGTTGCATTGTAATTTTCATATTACCAAATTGGGGAAAGCTTCTTTTAAGGGTAAGATTTTACTTACATCTCATTATAACCTGAGGAAATGTACTAGGAAAAATAGAAATTAAGTTATTCTTTCTTTAAAGTGCCTTTGTAGTTTCATATTAATAACATTACTCTTATAATTTTCACATTTCCCTCCCTAGTAAAGATGGACTATGTTTATCTTTCTTTTAGGAACTATAGATCTGGCTTACTGTGACATTCTCTACAGAGACCTGAAGAAGGGTCTTGAAGGTCTGGTACTTGAAAACCTTCTTCATCTAATCTACCTGACAACTCCCTATGATCTGGTTTCTCAGTGTGACCCTGACTGGATGATATACTTCAGACAGGTGAGAATAGACGATTTTTCAACTTAGCCTTTGCTTATTAAGGATAATATGATTTTTATTTTACCTTTTTTCTCCATTGACAAATACTGTATTTGAAATTGGGGCTTTTGTCTTTCAGTTTTTAAAATAGTCATATGGTAGCAGTATCTTTGGTTTGTTTGACTCAAGCATTACTTTTCTTTTTTTTTTTTGGTAGCGGGGATCGAACTCGGGACCTTGCGCTTGCAAGGCAGGCCGCCGGAACCACTGAGCTAAATCCCTGGCCCCAAGCATTACTTTTCTATTAAATATATTCAAAACAAAATAGATGAAAGGACTATCCCTGGTCCCATTTCCCCAGAGACAGTTCTGCCAAGATTCGTCTAATCCCTACAGTGTAAAGAAAGCAGGAAAAGCTGTAGCTGATGACTGAGAATTTAGTCATCTGAAAGCTGTGTCAGAGCCAAGCATTGTGATGCCCCAAGCCTAAAGATGGTAATCACTACAAGGGGATATTCATTTATGGCCAGTAGCAAGGTGGAACTGGCCCTCTTGTAACAAAACCAAGGCAGGGTACAGCCTATTATGATTCTACTGTGCACAGGTGGACTGAATGCCTGAATGAACACTTAGTAGGCAGAAACAATGTATAGCTTTTTTTTTTTCATCCTAAGGATGGAACCCAGGGCCTTGAGTTTCATGGATGTGCTCTACCACTGGGTTACACTCCTAATCCCCTACTCTGTAGTTCTTAATCTCAGGAAATTCACTTCCTTTTTAATGTCATATTTGAAAATAATTACTGTAGGTGTTTTTTCAAAAAAGTGGTACTATATAATGCAGTTTCTTTCAAGAACCTTTCCCTCTTTCCTCTCTCCCCAGCCATTGCCAGCATTAAGCATCATCACAGTCCATGGAGGCCAGTTCTTATGGCCATGTCTTTAAGTACAGTAATGGAGATATGTTCTAAGAAGTAACATTTAGTGATGGAGATATGTTCTAAGAAGTACATTGTTAGGCAGTTTCATCAGTGTGTGCACCTCAGAGTGAATTTAAATGAACACAGCTATGATGTCACTAGCCTATATCATCTTATCAGGCCACAGTTATATGTATGAGGAGTGTTTGAAATACTCAGTGAATGTTTAAATTTAAAAACATTTATTGCAGCAGAAGACACATTGCCAGTAATGCCTCTCAAAATACTCCTGCTTTGTCTGGGGATTTAGCTCAGTGGTTCTGGCACCTGCCTCGCAAGCTCAAGGTCCCGAGTTCAATCCCCAGTACCAAAAAAAAAAAAAAATACTCCTTCTTCAAGTGCTTCAAGTGCAGTATCCATCCCATCATTCTTGCCACTCTGAAGTAGTTCTAGAAGTCCAATTTCATGAGTATCTTTATAAGATATAATCAGAATATGGTGAATCCTGCTGCCTAGTGCCAGCCAACGAAAAACATTTCCCTTTCCCGGTCATTGTGATTTAGGGGAAGAGACAGAGGTCACCTCTTCCCCAAAATCGCAATGACCGGGAAAGGGAAATGCTTTAAATCAATTCAGGATTGAGGGAGCTACAATAGCACACCTAAAGATGGGAAAGAAGACTTCCGAACTGCTATATAAAGTGGCAAGAGTGATGGGATAAGTGTGTTCAAAACAAGGGGGATTATTCTGAGGAGGATTCATGGCAATGTGTCTTTTACTGTAATAAATTTTTAAAAAATTAAACAGTCATCGTATTTTTCAGTCACACCCAGTATGTGATCTAGTGTTGATCTAGGGTCATTTTGCCACTTAAGACTGATTCCACTAAAGTATGTTATATTTTTTTGGGGTGTGTGTGGTACGGGAATCAAACTCAGGACCTTGTGCTTGCCAGACAGGTGTGGGTGCCCCTGAGCTACATCCCTGGCCCAGTATGTTATATTCTAATGCTGTATTTAAAAAAACTTGTGATACTGCAAATAAATTTATATTATTTTTCATCTCCTTTAAAATTAAAATAAAATCACAAAAATGTGATCTCAAATAGGAGTTTTGGTTCAAATGGTAGATTTTTCTGAAAGTTACAGTTTGATTTTTTAAATTTACTCTTTTCCTGTGCAGATTAGTCAACTCAGTCCAGCTGAGCAAAATGTAGCTTCTCTCCTTGGAGTCTCTGAAAGCTACATTGCGAAGAAGGCATCAGGTCAAGCCACCAGGAAGGTACTGTCATCTTTTTTCTTCCTAAATAATGAACTAAGTTCATTCAGCAAAATTAATGCCATTATATCATCTTCATTAAAACAATGCTAAGTTTCTATTTCATTGGAGTGGAATCTGTCTTATTTTAATTTGCATCTTTTGAATGACCAATGATGTTGAACATTTTTTCATATATTTATTTGCTGTTTGTACTACTTCATCTCAGAAGTGTCTGTTCACTTCAGATGCCCATTTTTGGATTGAGTTTTTAAATTTGGATACCTGATGTTTTTTGAGTTCTTCATGTTCTTGATATGTTCTAGATGTTAGTCCCTTGTCTAAGGAGTAGTTGGTAAAAATTTTTTCCCATTCTATGTGTTGTGTCTTCACTCTTTCAGTGGTTTCTTTTACTGTACAGCATAAACTGTTTAAAATAAGTAGCAATAATTCTTTGACCTTATCTTCCACTTCTTAAAGTTAATATAATTTTCCTTTCATAAAGTGCTTTTTTTATTTTTAATTTGTTTTGTTAATCCAGTTTTCATTGAAACCTAATTATCTTGCTTGCCATTTTCTCCCTGTATCTTTTAAATTTATGTAAGTAATCCTGTTTCATTTTGAAAAATGAAACCTGATGTTTACTTACATTTGAACAGTGCACCTATCTCACACATTGCTATATCATAAAATTAAGCTATCTCATTGAAGCATTCTCATTCTTCCTATTTGTACATTGGCTCTTTTACCTTAGAAATGAGTATGTTGTTCAGATTTTCAAAATGTTGAGTGAAAGCATTTCCTAAAACAGACCTTTTATTAAAACTGGAATGTAAACTAAAAAATCATATTAGTTTGGATTCAGAACCATATAATAAACAGCAAAATCTTATTAGAATAATGCATATCTTTAAACTTAAACCCAGAATTTAATTTTGTTAATTTTTAGTCAATACATTTTGATTAAATTAATAATTAAATGTCTAAAGTAGTAGGGTATGAATTTATCTTAATTATGAATGAGTTACTAGTTTAATATTTAATATTTTAGAGGTAGTATTACTGGAAATTCTAAAGAACATTATATTTACTTGAAATCAAATTGATTTTGCCATATTGAAAAAAGGAGCCACCTCCCAGTTTTAACAAGTCTTGCAAAAGATCTTAAAATTGATATTGTACCATGTAAAAAAGATACCATTTTTCTTGGTTTAGGAAATACATTCTAAACAAAACCTGTATTAGCTCAATTTATAGTTAATAATAAAGGTACATTAAAATTGGAAAATTAAAAAGCTACCTTATCCTACTTGCTATTCAATTCTTATGCTTTTCATCTTAATGCTTTTAAAAAGAGTGATCCAGTATCAGCATGCACAGCCTATAACTTATAAGTCCTTCAGTATGTCACCCTAACTTTCATCTCAAACATTCTTTTACTAGAGTAGAAGATACAGTTTTGGTTCTGGTTTTGGTTTCGGTTTTTGAGACAGGCTGGCCTCGAACTAACAATCCTCCTGGCTGAGGCTTCCAAGTGCACCACCACACTTGGGTAGAAAAACTAAATTTTATATCATATACCTACTTTTTCAAGTTCATTTTTTTCTTTTGATTTTAAGCATGAGTTACTTTCCAAATTAGGTTACACTAGCAATGAAATACTTTTTTTTTTTTTTACAATGAAATACTTTATGCAGTCACTAGACACTACAGGAAAAGCAGGTACACAAAACAGAAATTGTTAGCTACAGGAAGCACTTTTCTCTCATTATTTTAACTTTGGAAACAATTATTTCTCATGACCATGTGGCAGTCATAGCATAATATTTACTCAGTTTACACTATAATAAACTTAACACATTTATCTACATGCATTTGTCTAACTTACAGTCACAGTCATACACATTCCTACTGTAGAAGCACCACCAGAAATTAGGATCCCCCAGGTCCCTCCCTGTGTGTACTGTATTTCCTAGAGCTGTTGTAACAAATTCCTGCCAATCTGAGGCGAAATCAAGAGGAACAGCCTAGGGTGTAGCTCTGCAGCAGAGGCCCTGGGTTCAGTCCCTTACACCAAAATACACAAAAACCAGACAAAACCTCCATCCTCTTCCAGTTCTGAAAGCCAGAGATGCAGAACAGAGGTCTTGCAGCAGTGATTACTGTCAAGGCACTAAGGAAGAAGCCTGCCTCTCCTGCCCTGGCTGTAGGGGTTGCCACCTTTAGGCTCCTTGTCTCACAGATGCCTCTCTCCATTCCAGCCTGCATCCCACATGGCTTCCTGTGTCCTCTCCTCATCCTAGAAGGACACCAGTCATTGAATTTGGGGCCTACTAGTCCTAGGTGATTTCATCTAGAAATCTTTAACTAAATACAGTACATTGCAGCAATCCTGTTCCAAAGTCAAGTTGCATTTTAGGTACTGGGTGTTAGCACTTGAACTTGATTTTTTAGGAGAGCATAATTCAACCCACTGCACTACCTACAGAAGGAAGTTTAATTTAAATTGGAAATAACTTGCTGTGTCTTTTTTGTGGTCAGAAAAATGATAATTTAATGTAAAGTACATATGTTAGAAATCAGATTTGTATCTATGGAATCGTTCTGTTCTTGCCATCCAGCCCTACAACTTCATTCATTTTAACTTTTGTCCAATTTGAATGTAATTTTACCAAGTTTAGCCTAAATACATTTATTTTATGGTCTCTTTCTAGAAAGTAGACAAGGACACTGTCAACAGGCTCTACCTCTCTTTTGTCCTCCATGCCTTGCTCAAAGAGACCAACGTTTGGAATGTGTCTGAAAAATTTAATCTTCCTCGCGGATCTATACAAAATCTGCTCACTGCTGCTGCCTCCTTCTCGTCCAGCGTGTTACATTTCTGCGAGGTAATTCCACTGGAGTGCTAACATGGACTATGTGCCTCTTGTTCTGTTA
This sequence comes from Heterocephalus glaber, assembly GCF_000247695.1. The sequence continues at coordinate 384,877 of NW_004624900.1, read as the reverse complement.
CTGACCTCCTAACTAATCAGCATGTCGTCGCATTGAATTATGTTATTTCTGAGCATTCAGAATTTATTTGAAGTCTACCTTTGTTTATATCTGCTTACAGTGTACTATATACATTTTTATGGTAAAATTATAGAAATTACTAAATCAACTGGAACGCTTAATAGAGAAGTGGAAAGTGCCAAGTTAATCCTACTTTTAGGGCCACCCATTAATAGCTTCAGGTGTTTAGAATTAACTATTAAAACAACTGTTTTCTGTTGCTGTAGATTCTGTGTGAATATCTTTCTTGTGAGCAATGAATGTGTAGGACATTGGCAGAGGGAGTAACCCCTGTCCTGCACCTCCATGTGACTGCTCAGTCTCTGTCCTCCTGACTGCCACACCCAGGGACAGTATTTGCTCCCAGTGTCAGGCAGCTGTGTTAGGTTTCAATATCAGATGTTTATTGTATAAAGTAATTCAGAACTTTATTTTGGCCTTGTCCATTTGGGATGGATTTGTTTAAAGCTCCAATTAAAAATAGATCTTTGCTTAAATAGGGCACAACAAAGTTAACTAGATTTTCCAAGCTAGATAATTTTTAAATTGAATTTATAATGCAAGCCATTGTTTTGGTACATTTACATTTCTTCTAATTGGGTGGTATAGTAAGTAACCTTTTCCATATTTGTTTTCCCCATGAATTCTTTTTTTTTTTTGAGGCAGTCTCATTAAGTAGTTCAGGCTGGCCTTGAATCCACTGTGTAGCCCAGGCTGGCCTCAAACTTGTGGCAATCCTCCTGCCTCCACCTCCTGAGTGCTGGGATTATAGGCATGCACCACCACACCCGGCTCTATTTCCTAAATTTAAATTTTACTTCCTTTTTCCTCTCTTAACTCTCCCTATTCTCTGTATGTATATGATAATTCTATCACATGTGCTAATGAAGGGAGTAAATACCCAAAAATGTTGGACTGAATGATGACTATTAGAGCAGATTTGCCTTTCTAAACATCTTTTACTAGGCTGATTTTTAAGTGTTAATATACATTACCTAAGTATATGCTAGTTAAGCAAATAAAAATTATGTGTAATAATGTATTTTATCAAGTTTTCTATGTTTGTTGTTTTTTAATAGTATTTAAAGATGCTTTTCCTGAAAGTCTTTCCCTTTGTTTCACTTAGGACTGTGAGGATTTGAGCCTTACCAAATTGCTCAAATAAAAGAATTATACGTAGAATTTGAAAAACAGCTATAATTTGATGGTTGAATCTAAGAATCCTAGCTGACAACTTGTGCTCTCATTTATCCATTTTTACTACTTTAAAGTTTTTTTTTCTTTTATTTTTTTATTTATTAATTTTTTTGGTACCAGAGATCGAACTCGGGTCCTTGGGCTTGTGCAGCAGGTGACAAAACTACTGACTTAAGTCCCTGGCCAAAAATGGCATTTTTATTTTTTTGGTTTTTTGGTACCAGGGATCGAACTTGGGTCCTTGTGCTTGTGAGGCAGGCGGCAGAACCACTGAGCTAAACCCCTGGCCTGTTTTTTCTTTTAAAAAGTCATATAAGGGGTATAAAATAGTACTCCAGTTGTATTAATGAAGATGATTTTAACTACAGGTAATAGGAAAGGCTCTGTAGAGGTCTAACAAATGAGGGTGATGGTTATCTTCTTTAACAGGAGCAGTCCCAGGCTTGGTGGTAGCAGCTGCTCCAGGTTTTCTTCTCTCTCTTCCATATAGATTGACGGACTGCTTCCTCTGTGGTCACAAGGTGGCTGCGAATGCTGTTCTGTGTATCACATGTTCCCACCAAAACCCAGAGGCCAGAAAGGGAGTTTTTTTCAGTGCTGGAAATTAAATGCAGGGATTGCTAAGCTGCATTCTTTTCAAATCTTTTATTTTTCTCTTTTCTTTTTTTTTTTTTTTGATAGTCTCACTAAGTTGTCTGGGCTGGGATCAAACTTGTGATTCTCCTGCCTCAGCTTCTTGATTAACTGAGAAAACTATTATAATAGAAAATTTCAGACATACATATTTTTTGTGTGTTTTTTTTTTTGGTACCGGGGATTGAACTCCGGTCCTTGCGCTTGCGGGGCAGGCGACAGAACCACTTAGTTAAATTCCTGGCCCGACATATATATTTTTTAAAAGGCAAAATCCCACCTAACTTTAATACTTATTGACTCATGATTTGCAGTATTTATGTATTTAAATAGTGCATTGAACATCATCTTGCATTTGAATCTATATCTAATATTTTGTCTTCAGGATAAATTCTGAGGTAGGGCTTGTTTTTACTTAAAGAAAAACTACATTGACTTCTTGATGTTTTGATAAAAATGAATAGAGTTCTTGACTTATTTTTCAACTTTCAACCTTTTTTCTCCTCCTAAAACTAATCCATCAAATTCTTCATAGTCTCTGCTGTATTTACTCATAATAATTCTGTTTGGACTCATCTTTCCTCCTAGCTTAGCCAAGATCCAGCATTTACATGAGGTAACATCCTCTCCAAGCCCCTGTCTCACAAACTGAACTTTGAAATATGCTCCAAAAGTTACATTTATTTATTTCTCTGAGTCTCACAGGAGCTTGAAGAGTTTTGGGTTTACAGAGCCCTTCTGGTGGAACTTACCAAGAAGCTGACATACTGCGTAAAGGCAGAGCTGATCCCACTCATGGAAGTCACTGGTGTCTTAGAGGTCAGTAACTTCCAGTTTCCACAGTGACGTTATTTCTAACAGAAAAATCAGCTTTTGGTATTCTCTGCAGTTGGCTGCAGGGCAAGTGATAGCTTGCTTATAAGTTACTGCTTATTTGTTGGGGAGGCTTCTTTATTTTTTTTAAATAAATTGCTGCCATGGTCTCCCAGAAATCCACTGTTAACTGGGGAGCAGACCCAGTGAAAAAGCATAGTTGTAAAGCAATACATAGCAGTAGGAGTAGGAGGGACAGTCCCCAAGAATGAGAATGCTACCACTTGTGCTTAAAATCTCATCTGTCCTCCACGTAAACCAGTGAACAATCACCTTCTGAGATGTGGGCTCTGTGCTTGTTTATGATAATGTGGCAAGGAGGCATTTCTTTCTTTCCTTCTTTTGGTACTGGGGCTCGAACTCGGGTCCTTGCGCTTGCGAGGCAGGACATTTCTTATTTAAAAGAGTGACAAGAAAAGGTTGTCATCTGGTATCTAAGCTTTATGTCTTCAATCAACCCTCAACTTCAGTTTATTCTTCTTTTTTTTTTTTTAGTTTATTCTTGATTATTTAGTTCCTAGTCCTGCTTGAGAAACACACACATGCACACCATTGATTCTTGAGTAGATGATGAGAACATTTTCAAAATATTGTCATTAACATTAACAGAATATTGGACTGGAACATTTTGCTTGCAGAACTGAAATAATGCCACTGGCCTAAATGCTTAATCAGTTTCTTGCTTCTGACTTTAGCACACATTAGCTGACTTAAGCTACCTTGTAATCAAATTGCAACCACTTATATGCATCTTTGAAGCTTCTTCAAGATTCTCATCTCTTCATATTTATGTTATCTTGGGCCGGGGATTTAGCTCAGTGGTTTCGCTGCCTGCTGCACAAGCGCAAGGACCAGAGTTCGATCCTCAGTACCCAAAAAAAAAATTATGCCATATTTATGTTATCTTAGTTTATTCCTGTTTTACATGTACATTTTTTTTCTTTATCCCAAATTCTGATCCTGCTGATATCTGTGATGCTTTCCAGGGTCGAGCAAAACAGTTATACAGCACAGGTTACAGAAGTCTAATGCATTTGGCCAATGCTGATCCAGACGTGCTAATAAAGACAATCGATCACTTGTCACGACGCCAAGCCAGGCAAATTGTTTCATCTGCAAAGGTGAGCAAGAAAACCACTTTGTAACTGTTATCGTTTGTAGTATTAACTGCTTATACTTTACATAACAGAACCATATACTGAACATCACATAGAAGTTTATTTTTTTTTCTTTCCGAGGATAGAACTCAGGACCTTGTGCTTGTGAGGCAGGTGCAGCACCACTGAGCTAAATCCCCAGCCAGCAGTTTATTTTTATAGACATAGAAATACGCACTCAGAATTTATAGGTACAAATACTTCATGTGTTATGACATAGGACTTGCTAAGAGGAAAAAGACCTCTTAAAAAAGTAAAGACAAGGCAAGCATGGTGGCATAAGCTAATCCCACCTGATTGGGAGGGTGAGGAAGGAAGATCACAAGTTCAAACCCAGCCTGGGCAATTTAGCAATACCCTGTGTCAAAATATAAATTGAAAGGGGCTGGGGATTTAGCTCAGTGGTTCTGCTGCCTGCCTAGCAAGTACAAGGTCCTGAGTTCGATCCTCGGTACCAAAAAAAAAGAAAAAAATATATATAAATTGAAAAAGGGCTGGGAATGTAGCTCAGTAGCAGAGCAAGCATGAGGTTCTGGGATCAGTCCCCAGAACCAACAAAAAATAAAAATAAGACAGTTTTAGGGGTTCATTGAAGACCAGGGAACCATGAAGTCCTTGAGCTCTGCCTCCTTCCCCTCTTCCCAGAAGTCCTTTCCTCAGCATCCTGACATCTGGTCTTCCTGACTCTGAACACCTGCACTGACGAGAAGCTCACAGCCTCTGAAGTCAGGGGCTTCTGGTTTTGGGTGCTCCCAGTAGTATAAAAAATATCCCAAGATACTGAGGCTAAATTTTGCCTCTGAAATCTCTACCACAGTGTCAGAGCACCACCCTCTGGAACTAGTCTGTCCTCTCATTCTTACAGTAGTTTTCCATATGTGGGAAAACGGCTCTTGTTGCCCCCAGGAGCTTCTCCTTGCTGTTTTTCCTCTGTGTTGAACAATGTAGTTTTAGGTTGCTCACAGTCCTTTGCTAAGCATAACCCAAACCATCACTGTCCTTCTGCTCCGTGTGGGTAATTCTATCCCACAATTTGGGACTACCTACTTCTCGGTTTCAGCTATAGTTCTAAGCCTGGAGTTGCTTAGTTTCCTTTGAACTTTATTGTTACACTATTATCATGTGTAAGACAAAATTGAAAGTACATTTTCACCTGACTTTTTTTGAATGGTGCTCACATTGTGTGAATTACCTTACAAAGTAAGGTATAGTGAACATTTAATTTAATTTTTTTTTAAAGTATTACAGTAAAGACTCACTACCATTTATTCCCCTCAGAATACTCCCTATCACTTCAAACACATTTATCGCATCATTCTTGCCACTTATTGAAGCAAGTCTAGAAGTGTCTTCGGTTGTGCTGTCCTGGCTGCCTTGATATCCTGAATCAATTCAAAACATTTCTCTTCCATGGTTGTTTTAACTTTGGGAAAGAGCCAGATCCAGTGAATAAGGTGAATGAAGACATGCTGTCATGTTTTTGCAAGCTTGCCCTCCGCCTGGATGGCACCCAGCAGCACCATTCGCTGTATTTCTGATCATACCCCGTAAAGATAGCCAGGAAAGAGGACTTCCAGAACTTCTTCAGGAAGTGGAAGAATGAGGGGATAAGTGAGTTTGAAGTGAGAAGGGAGGATTTTGAGGGAGATTAATGGCAAAGTGTCTTTTACTATAATAATTTTTAATTTAAACATTCTTTGTGTGTGTGTGTGTGTGTGTGTGTGTGTGTGTGTGTGTGTGTGGTACCGGCAATCAAACTCAGGACCTTGCACTTGGACACAGTGCCACTGAGCTACATCCCTGGCCCAATTCATGGTATATTTTAACCACACCTCGTAATTGATCTCCACAGCAGTCCTATGAGGAGGGCAGTGTGGGTGTTATCCCTAGTTTATACAAGACCGCTGAGATGGACTTTGTTATATTAGGAGGTCTAAGTTTGTAGGAACAAAGTAATAATTCCATTTCTATAACACCTAGTACTCAGGTTATAGTATGTGTTTAATAAATATGTGAGTAAATGAATGAAAGAGACCTACTGAAATGATTTACATGAGAGACAGTAAGTAGAGGGCCAGGACTGTGGAGTCTGACTGCATATTATTAAGTGTGTAACTGGAGCTGCAGTCACAATAGACAAAATAAGTGACTTTAGACAAGTGTAGCAGAGCAGTTCATAGCTGGTGCGGGGAACCTGTGGTCCATCTAGGACCCATGCTCCTTTGTCAGGGGTGCCTCCAGTTCTCAGAAATCAGCTGCTCTGGTCCTCAGCTTCTCTTCCACTTTGCATACAACTTCAAAGAGTACTTGGATGCATCTTGAGACCATACCACTAAGTGGAATAAGTGAGACACACACAACTTAAATATCATGTGGTTTCTCTTATATGAGAAACTCAATATATAAATAAAGAGCCAAATAAAAGCTAATAATAGGACGTAGGGATCTTTTCTCAAATGGGAAGGCGATTAAGAGATGGAGGGAGAGGAAAAGGGATGGAAAGGATGAAAAAGGAATGAAGATGAGTTATGTCCATGCACCACCTCCACACGAGGGATATGGGCATCGTGTCCTGAAAACATGAACTAATTTAAAAAAAAAAGAGTACAGTGGATAGTCCCTGCAGAATTTTGAGTAGAGAGGTAGGTTAAAGATTGCAAGTAAGGGACTGGAAATGGAAAAAAGGAAACCTATTATGATTATATTAAAGCTATGCATTTTGGGGGGCAGGAATGCCACAAAAATGTGTGTCCTTAATACACCATATCAGGACCCACATTTTGTCCCACGACTGATACTAACTTTGATCATTTAAAGAAGTTTTGTCTGTTAAGTTTCTTAACTGTAGAATTATTTTTTTTCTCTTTGTAATTAGTATTTGGGGAGTGGATACTTTTGAGGTGATGATGGATATCCAATTCTTCATAAAATCTTTACACACTCATTTTAGCATTCTCTAGTGATTTTTGTATAACTCAGTTATTTCTACAATATCTATCAAGTGGTGATTTTCTGAATTCATTATTCTTTCTACATTTATGTATGGTGTTGTACAATAAGGGAAAGCTTTTCATTCTTCACTTAGTTATTTATTCATTTCTATTAGTTGAGCTCATGTGCCTGTACTTAGCCATTGATCTATAATGCATTATTGATCTTAGGTATTTCAGAGGTCAGGCAGCTCTGATGGGGCCAGTGGGAGCTCCTGCAACCAGGGTCCTGTGTGTGTTGATTTCTTCTCATCCTTCTTGGAGTAGGGGATGGACCCAGGGACTTCACACTGAGCTGCAGATCCAGCACTTTTTAAATATTTGTTTATTTTATTTATTTATTTTTCTGGTACTGGAGATCAAATTCAGGACTTTGCACTTGCCAGGCAGGTGTTGCGCCACTGAGCTATATCTCCGGCCCTAAATATTTGTTTATTTTGAGATAGAGTCTCTGCTAAATTGCCAGACTGGGCTGTTATGTATGATCCTCCTGCCTCAGCCTCCCTGAGTACTGGGATTTTAAGTCTGTGCCACCATCCCCAGTTCACAGTAATTTGAACAGGAGGGTCTAGTACAAAAATGAGTACTTAGTACTAACAGGCTGGCTGTGAAGCAGCAGCATGACCTTAGCAAGCATGGGGAGGAGTACACTGCAAGGGGCCCACCCAGCCTGTGCAGATGGATTCAGACTTCAATGGCGAGGGCATCCCGTGGCCCCCGGAACCCCAGGGAAGTTCAGTGGGTGCTACATACCAGCCCAGCAGGAGAAGCTGCCCATGAGAGTGCCACCCAGACTGTGGGGACACTGGCTGGTGCTGTCAAGTGCCCAAGGCACTCACAGGAAGCTGTGGGCACCGCTGAAGCTCCTAGAGACAGTGTAGCTCATCCCCAGGTCCCCAGCCCTGCAGGAGCAGATAGAGACACTCCAATGTCCCTCTTGGCTGTCTAGAAGCACCGTGGGCATAGATTGGAGTGGAGGACCCATGAGATCATTACCAACCCAGTTATTCAGTTACAGGTCTTTTTTTTGAGCATGAGAAATGTGGTTTTTCTTTCTTTTTCCTGAGCACTTCGACTTCTGGTCTATTCTCCCTGGCTTTGGTCTGTTTCAGTCATTAGTTTTTGCTTGTCTTCTTCGGGGTACCCCCACCCCAGTGTCTCCATGTTTTTGTTTGAGCCAGCTGTAGTTCAGGTGGGAAGACTGCAACACAGCTGTCCCACTGGTTTGCTTCCAGCAGATGCCTCAAGTCCGGCCTATGGTGTAGCTGAGTGTCCCTCTGTCAGCATAGAGCAGGCACAAAGGGTTAGATCCTGATTTTGTCCTTGTCCCTCCTGTCACTCTAAGCTTCCTGACTGCCTGCTGAGGTCCCCGCAGGCTTTGGGGCCCTCCTGTGAGGAGCACTCTCGCCTTTTCTCTCTCAGAGCGCCTCCATATCTCTCTGGGGAGGCTGAGTCCCATGCTTCCCACTTGTCTTGTTCATTTGTGGGTTTTTTTCCCTCAACTCCACCAATCCCAGAAGTAGGAGCTCAAAAATGGCTCTGCTAGAAATTGGTGGAATTTCTGAAAACTAGAAGTAAAAAGCTGATGGTGTTCTGTGTCCTAGTGATGCCAGCTCATGGGAGCTGTGTGCTTTACTAGGTCGGTCTGTGTGGGGAGATTGGTTTTCTAGGGTTGCTGTTACCTCAACTACTAGAAAGCTTACTAATGCATTTTTATCAATTTTATTTATTTTTATTTTTGTTTGATACCAGGAATCAAACTTGGGTCCTTGTGCTTGTGAGGCAGGCGGCGGAACCACTGAGCTAAATCCCCAGCCCATCAATTTTAAATAATGTTGCATAATATATCTTGAATCAAATTGGCAGCATTTTTGTTTCATGTGATTTCCCCCTTTATATGATTTCTTTTCTTGAGATAGGGTCTCAAGATTAGGCTGGCCTGGAATTCACTGTGTAGCTTAGGCTGACCTCGAACTTGCCACAGTTCTCCTGCCTCAGCCTTCTGAAGGCTGGGATTATAGGTGTGCACCACCATGCCTGGCTCCCCTTTATATGATGTCACTAAGCTTTTTTATTATAAAACTTTTGTAACAGAAGTACTACAAATACTTCTATATACGCAAGATCCAGCTACAGCTAATGCCAGCATTTTATTTTTGATTCTTAGAAGAAAGGGGAAAATCATTTTTCAGGAAATATTTATTGAAATCTTCTGCATACTATGTTTATAAATACTCTTTTGCTTATTATATTGCTTTTGAAATTAGCAATATTCACTTTAAGTGCTTGAGTAAAACTTTCCTTTGAAATACTGATAAGTTAAAAGCATACTGAATTCTACCGAATAATAAAATGAATATGTATAAAGGATCACTTTTTCAAGAGATAATTAAATTTTTGCAAAATTGTCTGAAGTTTTATAGATTAAAAATTAATTTTAAGTGGCCAGGTCTTCAATAAAGCTCCTTTATTTTTGGTGTACTAAATGCGGTGCTCAGCTAAAATGATCACCTCCACTTCATTGACTACCATCGCAGTCCTAAGTGGCCGTTCCTCAGTCTAGTTCTTTTAGTTTTAATGTCTGAATTATTGGCGTGTGGGATCTGGGTTTCTCAGACAGAGTTCAATGCCAGCTCCTCCCAAGCAGCGTCCACCGCACCTCATGCCTGGGTCTTTATTGCAGATGCTGTTGCAAGAGAAGGCAGAAGCTTTGCAGGAAGAGGTGGAGGAGTTACTGAGGGTGCCCACCGATGTCCCCAGTGCAAAGGCCTGAAGCAACCTGATACACATTTTTAAGTTGGAATTACTGTATTTATTGCATATGTTTTATTAAAGATTCCCACCCTTTGTAAATGAAGAAATATATTTTAATTATATACTAAGAACTATGGGTGATGTTTTGCTGTTGTTCTGAGACAGGGTCTCTCTATGTAGCCCAGGCTGGCCTCATACTCGTGGTGATCCTCCTGCCTCAGCCTCCCAGTGCTAGGATTACAGGTGTGCACCATCACACCCAGTATATGGCTGGTGTTTGAATATACCTCTCACTCATAATTGCAATAACCTCCCAATCAATACTTACACATTATTTCTCTGCTCAAAATCTATAATGCCTACCACAAAAATTTTTTTTTTTTTTCATACTGGGGATCGAACTCAGGACCTTGCGCTTGCCATGCGGGAGCCAGAACCACTGAGCTAAATCCTCAGCTCCCCACCACAAAATGAATCCAACTTTCTCAACATAACTTAACCTACCTTTGTGATCATACCTTTCATTAATCTCTTACCCATTTTTCTCTGGTCAGGGGCAGTGAATCCAGGGTCTCACATGTGCTGCCGCTGAGCTGCACTCTCAGCCCTTTCGTACTGTCTCTCATCCCACTGAACTGTTTGAAAGCCCCAGAACTTTAGCTGTGTTTTGGTTTTGGTTTTGTGAGGCAGGGTCGAACTGACCTTGAACTCACTGTGCAGCCCACACTGGCCTCTAAATCACAGTGATGCTCGCACCTCAGCCTCCTGAGTGCTGGGACTACAGGTGGGCATCCCCACGCCCAGCCTTCCCTGTCATTTTCAAACCTTCCATTTCTTTTCTTTTCTTTCTTTCTTTCTTTTTTTTTTTTTTTTTTGGTACTGGGGATCAAACTCGGGACCTTGTGCTTGCAAAGCAGGCGGCAGAATCACTGAGCTAAATCCCCAACCCTCAAACCTTTCATTTCTTAAGTGTACCAATACGTGAGAGTCTATTGCATGTTTCAAGTGTCAACTAAAAATGTTTGACTGCTGCCTCCACTATACAGCTATTCCACATTCTTCTTCATACCCATTATTATGTGCTCTTCCCCTTCTATAAGCACTTTAGGCCCCTCATTTTTAAATTGTTTTGCTTTTTGTTTTCTGCTGCTGGTTTATTATCTGGAGGAACAAGACTTTTTTTTTCTGGTACCAGGGATTGAACTCAGGACCTTGCGCTTGCAAAGCAGGCGCGGAACCACTGAGCTAAGTCCCCGGCCCTGAAGATTCTCTTTAAACACAACTTAAATATTGCCTCTCCCTTCCCTTTTCAGAATTATAGCTTGGTTGTAGTTTCCTAGAATAAAGTTGATACAAGGACCAAACTGATTTGTTTGAAGTTCTACTCATCTATCAAGAGACATTCATTGAAATGTTTGCAATGGATCCAGGCTAAGGCCTTTACGTCTCAGCATTTTAGACCATTATAAGTGAGTCGTTTACATAGTCCTTTCTATGTGCCAGGTACTATTGTTCAGTACTTCATGTGAATTAGCTAATTTAATCCTTACAACTCTGTAAGGCAGGTACAATTTTATCTCCATTTTATAGATGCGTAAACTGAAATGGAAAGGTTAAGGTCACTTCTCAAGGCTTTATACTAGTTAGTCACAGAACAGGAATTGAAACCCGTGTAGTCACATTGTAAAGTCCACACATTTCATCATTACATAAGGTGACCATGATAGATTTGCTTTATTTCCTCTTCCCAAGTGCTCCTTTCCCCTGGCCTTGAATTCCCCCTCAGCATCACATCCCATTATCCACACTGCACCCTGCAAATCTTTGCAGTTCTCACCATGTGGCCTCAGAGTCCTGGGCATCCCTGCACATGTCCCATGGCTGCAGCTAAGCATTCTGCAGACGAGCGTGGCTTCAGCCAGCCCTAGGTGCATTCACAGTGGGCCAGAGTCCAGCATTTAGCTTGAGTAGGTATCAACCCCAGTTTTATTAGTTTCCCTGAGGTAATTAAGGCTCAGATACTGTTAAACAATTAATAAGAGGCTGATTTATAATCTCAAGTTAATTTCTTAATTTAAGATTAAAGCTGGGGGCGGGGAGGAGGTTTCCTTCATAGAAACTAAAGAACCTGCATCTATAGTCCCGGCTGTCCAGTTTAATGCACACACACGTGCATGTGCACATGCACATGCACATGCCCATCCAATAGTGTTTGCCCAGGCTGTATCAAGTGTAATGATGGACGGCCAATGAGCTGGGTCCCTAAATGTCTCCTGAAGGCCAGTGTGTTGAATGCTGGGTTCCCCAGCTTGGCACTACTGGGCGGAGCTGTGCCCTGGTGAGAGGAAGGTAGGTTGTTGGGGGTATGGCCTTGAAGAGCATGTTGGACCCCACTCCTCTACTCTCCGCTTTCTGGCTGCTATTAAGTGAGCAGCTCCACCATACACTATGACCTCGATGTTCTTTGTTGCCACAGGCCCAAAACTGGTCACTTGGAAGAGGCTGGTTATCATTCTGGGACCTGGAGGCTGCTGTCCCCTTCCTGCCTCCTCCCTCAGCTTTCTCTGCTTCCTGTCTGCCATGCCAGTTCGAGCAGCTCTCCTCCACTGTGGCCTGTCCTTGCATCCTGCCTTGGAGCCCACTGACCATGCAAGATTAAGACTACTAAAATGTGAGCCAAAACAAAACAAAACTAAACCTTCCTCCTCTAACTTGTGGATGTTAGATGTGTTTCAGCCACAAAGACAGTGAGGAACACTGGGGATCTCAGAAAAGTCATACTCTTAATTTGCAACATGGGGTAAAAAAAAAGCCTCTCAAATATCTGGAAGAAATTTTCTAGAGCAGTAACAGTGAACCTTTTAGACTCAGAGTGCCAAACTGTAACCCCAAACACACTTAATTATCACAAACTGCAAACCTTGCTATTAAACCTGAGTGTCTGGCTGCTGGGGTGATGCTGGGGTGACTTGGCTCATGTGCCAGCAGAGAGGGCTCTGTGCTCGCTGCAGCATACATGCCATAGGTTCACTACCACTGGTCCAGATAATGCCGTGCAGAAGCTAGCATGGTTCCGGCACACAGCAAGCCCCATAAGTGGAGGTTTGCTGTCAACCTCATCGATCAGTGTGAATGACAAAGATAATATCTATTTGTCCATATCATGCATTGTTGTAAACTGCCGAAGAAGGTCAAGAATGCTCACAAATCCATGATGTTACTTCTTGTGAGAATAGGGTGGAACTCAGAAGCTGTTGTGAACTTGTGTGAGAAAGTTATGGAGTATGGTGGTGCATGCCTATAATTCCACCACTTGGGAGGCTGAGGCAGGAGGGTTGTCAGGAGTGTGAGGCTAGCCTGGGCTACATAGTGAATTCAAGCCCAGCCTGGACTACACAGTGAGACCCTGTCTTAAAGAAAAAACTGAAAGAAAAACAAGTATAGCACTGAGGAGGGCTGTCCACCAGTTTTTCCTGAGAAACACCAGCATGGAGATTCATAGAGCAGGTGGTTTGAAAAGGTTTGTACCTCCCTCAAAGATATATTTCAACCGAATAACCTTGTTTTATACTGGTTGTTTATGCTTGTAGTACAAAACAAAAGCAGCTTGGATGTTAGAGGAAGCTTTATGGAGCTGGGCATCCTAGAAATGGGCAACCTTGGCTCACAGTCTGAAAAAAATGTGAAACAGAAAGTCTGCTGTCACATTGGACTTGTCAACAATCTAATGCTATGGTGCCAGAGAGAAAGGAACTGCAGCAACAGTCCTCACGCTTCCATGCACAGGAAGACATCGAAAACTCTGTGCCTTGGGCTAGGCATGTGGCTTGGTGGTAGAGCAGGCACAGGCCCTGGGCTCAGTCTGAGTACTCAATTCCAGCTTTTGTATTCCTCCCCCCTCAATTGGCTTTGCGAGACATGTTGCAGTCTTGTCTTCTCATGTTTCTATTCTTTTTTGTTTGTTGTGTTTTCACAAAGGTCTTCATAAATGAAGAAATGTGTCAGGAGTCACAGTCAGAGTGATAGGATGTGAGAAAGACTCCCTGGCCATCGATGGCTTTGAGGATGGGAGGGAGCCTTGAGCCAAGGATTGAAGGCTACCTCTAGAAGCTGGAAGAGGCAAGAAACAGATTCTCCACAGAGCCTCCAAAAGGAACACATTCCTGTGGACACCTGCTATTAGCCAAACAAGGCCCTCTCTATGTCCACAATTTTAAGACATAAATTTGTGTTATTTTAAGCTATTGCATTTTTGGTGATTTTCTTTTTCTTTCTCTTTTTTTTTTTTTGGTACTGGGGATTGAACTCACAACCTTGCACTTGCCAGGCAGGCAGCAGTACCACTGAGCTAAATCAGTGATTCTGCTGCCTGCCTGGCAAGTGCAAGGTCCTGAGTTCAATCCCTGGTACAAAAAAAAAAAGAGAAAATAATTCTGTACCCCTAAGTCCCCAGTCCTTGTGGTGATTTCTTATAGCAGGAAGAGGAAATGAATACATCTGAGGAGAACTTACTGGCATCATGGGCTCTGTGGAACACACCTGGAGAATAGCCATTCCAGAGGACCCTTTCTGGATCTTAGCCCAAGAAAGGACCATTTCACATTTCTAAAATATATCTTTATGGAAGTTAATCATGATGGATACCTACCATTTTTATTCATTGCAGTTTTCTCCAGTCAAAAGATTTTTTTACTTATAATTTTAACAATGGCTTTTGTAAAATTTGTCAGGCACTTTTTTTTTTTTTTGGATCAGGAATCGAACTCAGGACCTTGCGCTTGCAAGGCAGGCGGCGGAACCACTGAGCTAAATCCCCGGCCCGCTTTTATAAAATTTGTAAGTTCTATCCCTACTTGACTAAAATAAAACAAAAAAGATCCTAAAGAACTTAAAAAAAATCAGACCTCCCAAATTTAAAGACCCAATCTAAAAATGGGCCTCTGAAATGAACAGACATTTCTCACACAAAGAAATAGACATGGCAAATAAACATATGAAAAAATGTTCAACATCACTGGTCATTCGAGAGATGCAAATGAAAACAACACTGAGATTCCACTTCACTCCAGAAAGAATAACTGCTATCATGAAATCAACCAACAATAAATACTGGCGGGGCTGTGGGGAAAGAGGAACCCTGCTCGATTGCTGGTGGGAGTGTCGACTGGTGCAACCACTGTGGAAATCAGTATGGAGATACCCCAAAGAACTAGGACTGGAAGTCCCATTTGACCCAGCTATTCCCCTGCTGGGTATCTTCCCTAAAGAATTAAAAGAATCATACCACAGTGATATATGTGCGCCCATGTTCATAGCAGCACAGTTTGTAATAGCTAAAACTTGGAAGTAGCCCAAATGCCCCTCAACTGGAGAATGGATCGAGAAAATGTGTTTGTTTGTTTGTTTATAAAATGGAGTACTACTCAGCCATCAAAAATAAGAAATTAGAGACATTTATTGCAAAATGGATGCACATTGAGGCGATACTCTTAAGTGAAATAAATTGGACACACATGTGTAAATACCAAGTAGTTTCTCTAGTGTGAGAAACTGAAAGTGTAAATAAGGACTAAAAGGTATAATAGATAATGTGAAATAGGAAGAAAAGGGGCAAACGGGAAGGGAAAGTGGGAGGGGTAGGGGAAAGAAAGAAGGGAATGGAATTAATATAAGAAAAGGTAAACATGGAAACAAAGTCTTTGTAAATAGGGAGGGATAGAGGGGTAGAAGGGAGGGTAATGGAAGGGGGGAAAAGTAAGAATCAAGAGAGTATGTAAAGGTGCATATCTCCAATGATGAATGTCATTATATTGTACACCTAAAATGTACCAATAAAAGGATATACAAAAAAAAGAAAAGAAAAAGAAACAAAAAAGATCCAATTTCCACAGAGAATTGGAAATGTGAACCCCTAACTTCTGAGGAGTTTTATGAGCCATGTAGTCTAAGACATCTCAAAACATTTTTTCTCTCCTTAAAATGGGAAGAAAATACATTATCATAATAAAGAGACATGCATTAAAGCTATAAAATGTAAGCTAACAATTTAAGTGTAAGCAACTAGCAATTATAATACAATTAGTTCTTTTTTGTGGTCAAATATATTACTGTATGATCACAAAAAGTTGGGGAAATGTCACAGGCAATTGATTACTCATTCTATAAAAAGTATAGCAAGGCTAGTTTGATTCTATATAAATTTGTAGGCACTTTCAGAGTGATAATAAGCATCTGTTGTCCATTCTAGAAATAGTGAAGGAATTCAACATCATCTTGCTGAAATTTGTCAAAGCCATTTGAAAGTTCAGTTAAAAAATAAAAGCTCAATGAAAATATTTGAATTATTTTACTGAATAGCTTCAATGTACTTCACCTAATGCTGGACACTAGACTAGTGCAAAGCCTAGGAGGGGAAATAGTTGGTCCTTTTTTCTTTTGGGAACAGTAAAGCACAAATACGTGAACTACAAGCCAATGACAGTAACAAGATGAGACACAGGAAATGAAAGATAAATTTTCTAGGCACCAGATCGAGAGAAGTGAGAGGTAGAGTCTTTGAGAAAGAACTCTGGAGATGGACCATGGTTTAGGTGGTAAAGAACAGGAGCATTGGGAGTGTCAGATCAAGGGAGAGAACGGCGTTTGCAGGAGAGAGAGCATAGGTACTCTTCCAGCTGAGGTATCCAAGAGGAGACAATGAGCCATGCCATCTGTATATTTGAGTTCTTAAAGCAGTAATGAGAAACCAAAAATAGCTCTGGATTTGTGCTGAGCCATCTCTGCTTTCTCATCTGGTCTCCCCTGTGATCAGTGGAGGGCACTGGAAAATGGTGCACAAGTGGCCACAGTACAGGCAAAACCATATGGCTACTAAGTTCATGACCTTGGCCTTCTTCCCTCTGGGATCTGTCTAAACTAGAACAACTAAAAATGTATGTAATATTTATCAGAAGTAAATCTGGGTGCTAGTTAAAGTGCTAAGGGTAGAGTTTATTCTGTGGTGACCCCATTACAAAGGGGACGAGGTCCCATGAGAATGGAGCAGAACTTTTTGGGTGACTGGATGTCACAAAGGCAGAATGACAGAGGACAGGAGGACAAGCAGAGACCTGAGCACAGATGGGGCTGCTAACTGATGCTCATCTGGAGAAGAAGCAAAGCTCTCATCCTCTCTCAGTAGGAAGTGACAGGGAAGGTTAGAACAAGGCACCCACCTCTGGGGCAGGGCTGCTCCCCTGAATGTCTGCATTTCCCAAAGGTACTCAAGTCCTTAGGAAGACAGTTTCAGGTGGTGGAAACCAACATCTCGCAGTGGGAGAGAAAGAAGCCGCAACTCCCCTCCTGAAGGGGCTGCTCTGTGGCTGGTGGTGCTCAGGGGCCTCTCCACCTCTTACCAGGTTTGGCTGGAACACACAGTTCCCCTGTTAGCATCGCTCCTTCTCCAGCCACTTTAGGGAGGCTGGAGTCATCCCGGGGGCAGCCCTCAGCTGTTGGAAACATGTGAATGTTTGTTCAAGTATTTTAGACGAGGGAGGAGTGGAGCAGGCAAAATCATTTGTGTCCAGAGTATATTGTTTTTAAGGTCAAGGCTGAGGCCTAGTTCAAAACAGTCTGTCTGAAATTTGGTCAAAACTCTTTGTCACCTTCTAATATTTGTTCCAAATGCTCTATTTAGCTACTCTTTAAAAAAATATCATCACTAAGATCAACTCATTTCCTTCCATCTGTGTTATAAGCCTGGATTTTGCTCTTTAACTTAACTGCAGTTCTTGTTTTGGGGTGTTTTTTTTTTTTTTCAGTATGCTCACAGGGGAGCGGGATGGAAGCTTGGCAAAAGTTATCCTAGCTCTTAATTCAGCTCTTAGGTTCATCTCACGAGACTCCTGCAGCAAGTAGGCTTTAGAAACACATGACCTTGAAAAGCTTCGTCACTCACAGCTCAGGCCTGAGCAGGTCCAGTTCCAGATGACTTCAAGAGGGGGTGAATGTGTACAGGCACCAGGCTGCCCTGGAGTTGCTTAGCCTGAGTAAATTCATCAAAATTAAACCTTAATGATGCTGATGTCTGTGCCACTCTTCTGGGGAAACTAAAATGCAGAGAAACGAGGCTCTAATAGCCGTCAGTAATCAAGTCACTGCCTTCTCCTGGGCCCTGGCTGCAAAGATTTACACCAACATCTACTATTGTTAATGGCTCTGCTGCCAAAAAGGCTCATCTTTGCCAAGGTCCTGGGCTGGAGGAACATGTATTTCTTCAGGACAAGCTGGAAGTCCTTGGAAGCACGGAAGGGGCGCGAGTCCACATGCAGAAATGAGGAAGCATGGCCTCCTGCCCTATCAAACAGTTTGATGGGCAGAACAGGGCAAGCAGTTGTTGACCGACTGTTGTGGGCATTGTGTACCTCAGTGGAGGCTGCAATCCCCACAGGCCTATGATGTCTTCCTTCTGTTATGTTTCCCACAAAGCAACTGGAATCTAGGCTCTCATGGCTTTCTTCATGACAGCCAGCCCTGCTTCCTCTAACGTGTACTTTTATCTTACTTTTTCTTCTTTTACTCAGCCCAGGCTCACTTTTCAGAGATGGTTTCTCCCTCACTCTTCACTTTTACTTTTTCAAATAAACTTTGTCACTGAAAAATAAAACAAAACAAACAAAAAACCAGTTAGACCCTAATACTCTGCCCAGCTTTCCTTCTTGTCAATTTAGCAATAAGGAAGTCTTTCTCAGTATTTATTCCAAATGCATAATTGGCAGGTTACTCATTCTTCATGGCAAGTGGTTTTATCCATTAAATATTGGTTGACTGCATTCCACTCTTTTTCCCCCAGGAGCTTACATCCTAGCCCTGGGTTTGGTTTCACATAAAATTCTCCCTTCCTGCCCCTCTTTGATTCTCATAATGTGATGCCCATGTTTAGCCATGTAATAAATCTTGTTTGATTTTTTTCTATTAATCTTTCTGTTGTCCATTTATTTATACCCTAAATTGTCAAAAATTCATAGGGAAAAGAGTATATTTAACTCTTTTCTATACATAGGACAGATACACAAGATAAAAACATACATTTTTAATTGGTACAACTTTTTTGTTTTGTTTTTTTGTTTTTTGAGACAGGGTCTTGCTATGTAGTTCATGTTGGCCTTGAACTCACTATGTAACCCAGGCTGGCCTCAAACTTGTGACAGTCCTCCTGCCTCAGCCTCCTGAGTGCTGGAAATATAGGTGTGTGCCACCAAGCCCAGCTTATTCAGTACAAATGTTACATGACCTGGTGGACTTCAGAAGGAAACGAAGACCTAGAGATGCAGTTTAGAGGTGAACACTTAGGTACTATGTACTGAATTGCAATAATATAATAAAGCAAATGGGCTTGGGCTAGGGTAGTTCACTGGCTGGGAAGATGAGGCTTAATAAGATTTGTGTGGACATATTTCCCTTGCCCTCAACTTCCCATCCTTGGTATGTGATACTTTCCTTCTGGTATAGGGAAGACATCTTTCACATGAGAATTTCATCTTCTGCTTTTAAGAAACAGAAGAAAAGTTAAGGTGATTTTTTTTTACCTGCTGCTTTTCAGGTGCTTTTAACTCAAAATAGTTAATATGCCAAAGTGGCATATTATGAGATGACACATTCTTAGCTCCTTCAAAAGACAGACTTTGTCCAGGACTGTCTCAATAGGTAGAGGGAGGGCTGTGAGATAGGAGATTAGGGCAGGGCAAATTGGCTGAGCAAGGGACATGACCTGTCAACCACAGAGACTCAGGACACATGAAGAATACAGTTCCCAAACCCTGCACTTGCAACCAATCACAATGTACTATCTTCGATTCTTCATTTACATCTGGCCTGAAAACAAGCAGGCTTTTGATAGGACAGCCTAGATCTGACATCAGGTGGAGGGATGGGAAATACAAAAGACACCTGCCTTTAACCTGGGGGCCACTGTGAGCTCTCTCAGTGGCTTGCTTTCACTCTGCAAAGCATACTTCTTTTCTCACCTTTAACAACTGTAAATCCTTTCTACCTTTTTTGCATGTCTTGACCAATTTTTTTTGTTCAGGACACCAAGAACTTGGAAAAAACCCTGGAAGGAATATGCAGGACTGTAAAACCCATAGCAGCTACAATGGGGTTTTGCAATGGGGAAGAAAGATTGAGCTGAACTTTGAGCACAGCATGGGCAAGCAGGAATTTATAGCCAAGAAGAATTGGGACCAGTGGATGGAAAATTCCTAGGGGGAATTATCAGATGCAGGAGGGATTTTGGATTTAAACCAACTCTAGGAATTCTTGCTGAGGGCAAGCAGGATCATAGGACATCTGGGAACTGTGGGGAATGAGCCTTCTGATCAGATATTGAAAGTGATCAGATCAAGGGAGAAATGTTCCTGCTAAACTAACCCAACAGAGTTCTTTTGAAAACCGAACTTTATAAAGAGGCACACAGATGAGGCTGGGAGAAGGTTCAGGACTCTGATTTAAGTTTGGTCAGGCAAAGAATCTTTGTCAATTTCCAACAATGGCTATGATGACTCGTTAACAACTCAGAAACAGTGGGTTCAGTCATGACTAGATCCAGGGCTCAAATTTTGTTGCCAAGATACTGTCTCTTTTTATCTGCTTTCTCCTGTTATCTGTCTTCTTTTATCCATTTCCTTCTGAATGGCTTCCATGATAGTAACAAAATGACAGTTAGCAAGCTCATGTCCTTACAAGCAAAACCATGCAAAACCAAAACACAACAAAATCGATACAAGTACTTTTTGTAGTGGCTTGAAGAGTGGATTACAGGAGTGGACAAGGCCTGGGGTATAAGATAACCTCCAGAGCCACCATAGTTTGGGGCACCTTGGAGTTCAGAGGGTAACACCCACAAACTGTGGAATATGGGGGAATTGTGAGAAACTTGATCTAAAGAAAACCAAAAGGCCTCAGAGCAGGCTCAGAATTGAGGTCTGTCTAACCTTGTCTTGCTCCTTCTCCTTAAACCCAGGGAGAGGCTCTCTGGTATTTCCTCTCTGCATTAACACCAGACTGCAAAGGGGGGCACTACTGCCTTCCATCCCCAACCTTCAGTCTCACTGTCTGTCTCAGAAAGGAAGACTGAGGAATGAAGCACCCTGGATGCCCTTCCCTGGCATCAGCCCCCTGGGCTCATTCAAATTAAAAGATAAACATTTTACATGCTAATTTCTGTCCCCAAGAACCATTCATTCCCCTAATAATCATTTGTGATTCCTCAAAATTATCTACACTCCCCATTCTCCCTCTCCTATAGCAAGGAGAGGGAAGTAAGCTTGGAACTCAAGCTGTACTGGTGGATAATTATATTACATGATTATCTCCATGCATGTAAGATATTTGTGTTTTTCTCCAGTTGTATTAGTCACCCTTCTGTTGCTGAGATAAAAATCCCTGACATACACAACTTAAAGGAGGAAATGGTTTATTTGGGCTCAGGGTTTCAAGATTTCAGTCTGTGGTCAGCTCCTCCAAAGCAGAAACATCATGGCCAAAGAGCATGGTGGAGGAAAGCTGCTCATTGCAGCCAGGAAACAGCAGAAGAGCACCAAAGAAGAAGGGGCCAGGGACCAGATAGAGTCTCTAAGTGTACATCCCATGACCCACCCAGACACACCAAAAGAATCTAGGCATTTCCTAAGCCAATCAAATTGACAGTCAAGATTACTCATCACCTATTAATTTGTCTTTGTCAGTTTATTTCAGCAAATCTTTAGAGGGTCACCCCACAGTTGTAACGCCTTCCCTTATGTGCTAGTTAATATTATCACCTTGATGGGATTATGAGACTCCTGCAAGAGGTTACTGGATCATTGGGGGCCCTGTCCTCTCCAGTGGAGTAACCCACTGACATTCATAGCCAAACGTGCTGCTGGATGTGGGCTCAGACGGTGGTGGGTCACTGGGGTTGTATCCTGGGTAGTACATCTCTCGCTAGTGCTCTTCTCCTGTTCTCTGCTTTTGGGGTGCTATGAAGGGAGCAGCTTTGTTCCACCATGCTTTTCTGCCATGATGTTCCTGTGCTGTAGCCATGAACTGAACCCTCTGAAACCATGAGCCAAAATACATACTTCCTCCTTTGAGTTGTTTTTCTAGATATTTAGAAACAGTGACCAAAAGCTGACTAACACAATCTGTGTATTTTGATAATTTGTCTAACCCACTATTTCTTGATAGAGGGCAATTCCTACCCCTACTTCTAGCCCCAGAGGGAAGAAATAAAGACATAACATTCAGGACAAACAGACTTGCCAAATTCACCACAGTTTGCTATCATTAGATCATATCCCTTTGTCCACTAACATTTCCCCACATGGTCCACTCATGAAACCTGACTACAAAAATTCGATTTTCCGTATCTCTTCAAGTGTTCATTTCTGAAGCCTCTCAAGTCACATAGAAATTAGGCCAAATAAATTTGTTATGATTCTCCCTGTTAATATGGTTTTTGTTACATGAATGTGAGCCATAAATCTTAGAACAAGTGAAGAAGAAATGTCTTACTTTTTCTTCCTTACATCTCTATACTACTGTAATTTTAGGGGTTTTTTGTTTCTGTTTTTGTTTTTGTTTTTTGGTACCAAGGATCAAACTCGGGACCTTGTGCTTGTGAGACAGGTGGCAGAACCACTGAGCTAAATCCCCGGCCCTTGAATTCTATTTTAATAACTGATGCAAAAGTGAAGTGGCTTCTCCCAAGGAGCAGTGCTGCCAGGGTCTGGCCTAGTCCTGTGCTCACCTATGTTATGCTCTTGTTCTAGGGGAGAGCTTTTCCCTTTAGAGGCTCGGTATCCAGGGAGCTCTCTGTGTGAATGAGGTGAGTGGCGACTCTATGGGGGTATTTTAAGGCTTGGAGTCAAAGTAATTTTCTAACAGGCAGGTAGAGTCCATGTGTCAAGGCCTATATACAGTTTGTTCTAATTTCTCACCACACATTTGTAGATCGAGGACCGCAGATCTTTGCTTTATCATCATAATCACATTTAATGTCCATCCTAACTTACAATTCATATTTTGTGCCTGGAAACAGTCCCTGTATTTAGCAATAATACCTACACATAAAACAATCCACTGTTACAACTTATATGGTCACAAAACATTAACGATCTTCTGTAGACCAAGCAAATGTTTTAACCATAATTGTCGTGCATCAATTCACAGCCAGAATCCCCAAGATCAAAAAAATGTGCACAATACAAATAATAACTTAAAATATACATACACACATATACACACTCTCACACACACTTCTTACAGGACTGTGCTTGGGGAAACTCCATTTGTTGAGTGCCACTGAAGGCATACTTTGCTAAACTGCTGCTCTAGGTATTTTTGTTTGGAATGTCTATCACAGCAGGGCAGAGCTGTTTATTGGATGAGCAGAAAGAAAGATATGCTTGTGGCAACCAGAAAGTTTAAGGTCTTTCAAGTTGTATAAAATGGACCTACAGAAACATTTAAGTGTTCTCAGGATGCACAGTTTGGAGCTGAAATGTGCTATCAAACCAGTTGCAAAAAGTGTACAGCAGTCATCTCTTGAGGTCAAACCTGGTATCCAGATACGCAAGAAAGCTTCAGGTTACATAGCTTGTTGGCCTTGTCCCATATCGCCCCATAATTTGATTATGTGTGAATTTCACAAAAGATTCATACTGCTCTGCTAATTTAGTATTAAGGATTTGCTCATATTCCTCTCAAATTTTATCTTCATAGTCTTTTAAGAGCCTCTCACATATTATTCCAACTTGTCGAAGGGTAAAGCTGGGCTGGTCCTTCTCCATCCAGGAGGTACTTGGAGAACTAGGGGCCTTGAGTGCTGAAGAATGAGGCTGGCTTTCTGAAGTGCAAGCTTCACTCTGATTGAGAACAACTTCTAAATGTCTCCACCTCTGATAAGGACTGTATTCTTGCTTTATGTTCTGAAAAATTTGCTCCGGAGCTGGAAGGCGCCGCTGGCTGCCCGGCGGTGGGCGGCTGCTGTAGAGTTGGCGGCGGCGGGGCCTGCGTCTGAAGTGGCGGCGGCGGCAAAGGGTCCGGGGGCTTGAGGCCCGGAGTGGGGCCCCGCAGAGGGTCGCAGCGCCGTCGTTTCGGGGAACCGGGGTTCAGCGGCGCCGCCTCGAACTCCATGGGCCGCTTCAGCGTCGCCCCACACGCCGTGGGGCTGAGGGGCCAGAGACTAGGAGCCGACGCTGCTACACCTGCGGTCCGACCTCCGGCTCCTCAGCGGGGCTCACAAGCCAAACCATACATAGTGATTTCTTTCATCTTGGGGAGCTAGTACATACACATATTAAACCTTGATCTTTTTTATTTCCTCTACCCCTCTTATCTCCCTCCTTTCTCAAATCCTTTTTCATATCCACAAAGTCTATTCCTTGTTTTCTATCATCTATTTTTATTTTTCTTTATTTGTATTTTGGGTTTCTCATATAAAAGAAACCATGCAATACTCAAATATGTATGTCTGATTTATTTCACTTAACATTATCATCTTGAGGTGCATCCATTTTCATACAAATGACTCAAATTTATCCTTCTTTGTGATAGAATAGTACTCCATTGTGTGTCAATATCACATTTTCTTTTTCTATTCATCTGTTGATGGATATACAGGCTGCTTCCAAGATTTAGCTATTATGAATTGTGTTGCTACCACCATGGGTATGCATGTATCGCTGTAATATGATCTCTTTAACGCTTCTGGGAAGATGCCTAGAAGGCAAATAGCTGGGCCCAAGAGACTTTTTAGTTTTAGTGTTTTGGGGTTTTTTGTATCTGTATATGATATATCTTTTTTAAAATTCTTTTATTGGTACATTTTAGGTATTCAATACATTTACATTTCTCATTGGGAACTTGTACCTTTACATGATGCTAGTTTTAGTTTTTTGAGGGTTAGGGTTAGGGTTTGCTACTTTGCTGCCTTCTGCCTGCCCTGCCACTGTTTCTCCTCTGTGACACCACTTTGCCGTGGCACCCTGCCTTGGAGCCAACTATGGACTGAAATCTCTACAGACCATGAGCTACAATAAACCTTCCCTCCTTTAACGTTGAGTGTCAAGTATTTTGTCTCAGCAACAAGAAAAGTAACTAAGAAACTGAACCGGGGATCCCAGGCCTTGGGAGATGGGAGGAGGGATTCCTGCAAGTTAAGAATAAAAACACACAGCTTCTCAACTGGAGTGTGCCTGTCTCTGTGTATAGGCACCACTCTTGCGAGAGTATGGATTAAAAGCCTCACGAGCGCTGCCTCTGGAGTCCAATTTCTTTTCTTTTATTCGTTTATTTTTTTGGTACTAGGGATGGAATTCATGACCTTGCGCTTTCGAGGCAGGCACTGGAACCACTGAGCTAAATCCCCAGCCCTCCAATTTCTTTGTTTTTGGTCTGAACAAGTGAGATCATTCCTTACAAAGGCCCAGTAAGCCTAGCCCACCTTGCATTTGGAGGTCTGGAGCCATACTACTTTCATTCAACAAACACGGTGAGTGTGACCTATTTTATAACCAGGAGCTAAGGAGGCAAAACTAAATCAATGGCCGTTACCCGAGGCATTTCATCCTCGGGAAGGGCAGCAGGTGCTGGGTGGCAGGTGCTGGGACAGACTGCAGTAGCCTTCACCCTGAGGCAGGTGTCACAGAAACAGAGCAGGAACCCTGCATCCGCCTGTGACAATCCTCTGCCTGGATGTGGACCTCAAACACCTCTTATTGGACCTCTATAGTTGTTATGGGTTGACTTTTGTCCTCTAAAGATGTTAGCATCCTCACCCCACCCCTCAGAGCGTGACTTTATCTGGAAGTAAGCAGTTGCGGATGTAGTTTTACTGCATTACTTTCCAAAAGCTGTCTACTTTTGGGAAGGAAGCAAAGGCTTCAAGGTGCTGTCAACCTTAAGATGGAAGCTGGAGCCAGCTGGTGGCTCCTCCAGCACCCCTGATGCCCATATAGCCAGTGGCTGGGGCTGGGCTGCAGCTTGGCCTGCCAAAGACCCTGGGCTCCTCCCAGGACTTAAAGTACATGTGGAGCAGGAGACGCCGTGACTGCTGGGTTTGAGTGGAAACAAGGCTCCTTTCCAGCTCTGCCATCCCTGGTGTGGTCGGGCCTCAGAGATGCCCTTCTGCTCAGCTGCTGTGCTGGGCATGGAAGCTGGAGTGGCAGAGCCTGACAGGAGAAGCCTTTTTTGCTTCTGTCTGGGTCCCAGAATGGAGCCCAGGGCCCCATTGAGGAGACTAGAGGAGAGGAGACATAGAGGAGTGCTATGACATGAGTGAGGTCTCGGTGGAAATCCGAAGTTCCTGCCACAGCAGTGAGTCCCCGAGGGCAATGGGCAGAACACTTGTCCCTCTCCTGGGCCAGAGGACCCAGGGACAGGCCAGCTGGGACTTGACAGAGCCCCTGGCAGGCCAGAGCAGCCCCCAGGTGGCTGAGGACAATTCTGCAGAAATCTTCAACCACACATAGCAGCTGGGTGGGGTTGTGGGCACCAGCAAAAGGGATGTGGCCCCAACCCCACCCACCTCCCCCGGGGCTGTGATGCAGTTCAGCTTCTCTGCCTGGACAGCAGAGATTAATGCAGAGACCAGAATTGGGCAGCCCCAGAGGCCTGCAAGACCTTTCCAACTCCTGTTGATCTAACCTAGCAAGGAGCTGCTGCGGAGAGGCTGGGGTCAGCTCTGGTGCACTCAGAGCAGAAAGGAAAGGCTGGCAAGAGACTGGTGAGGTCATCACACGTTTAGTACCCAAGCCCTCCTTTGTGTTTCTGCTCACCCTTCCTTCTTCTTGTGTGTTTGCAATAGCCACCAAGAAAATGGGCCCAACAGCCTGTCCTGACCTGCTCTTCAGCTTGAGCCTGCAGCTCTGCAGGACAGGCAGAGGTTGAGGGCCTGTGCTGCCAGGGCTAAGCTCTGTCACTGCCTGTGGGCCTGGAGGTGGCATGAGGAACAGTACCAGGAAGCTCGCGTGGCTCAGCCCTTAAGACCGGTCCTCTGGAGGCCCTCCAAGCATGTGTCCTGTGTGTTTGGAAAGCAGAGTTGGAGCCAGACCTCCAAATCCCTCAAATGGTACACTTAGGTAGTCACACAGCGATAGCTGGTCAGATGTCACTGAGGGAAACGAAGTTCTGGTAGCTGGGTCTGGTAACAAGGTCATGCTGTCAGTGACATTCCTGTGACTGTCAGGGTTGCTGGATGTGGTGGTACACGTGTGTAATCGCAGCAAATCTGGGGCCAAGCCAGGAGGATACAGCAAGTTCCAGCCCAGCAAGCAGCTTAGTGATTTAGTGAGACTGTGTCTCAAACATTTTAAAATAAGGATCAAAATAGACAATGTGAAACAGGAAGAAAAGGTCCAAAGGGGAAGGGGAAGTGGAAGGCATTGGGGAAAGGAAAGAAGGGAAAGGAATAAATATGAGAAAAGGAAAAAACAGAAACAGAGTCTTTGTAAATAGGGAGGGGTGGAGGGGTTGAAGGGAGGGGACAAGAAGGGGGGAAAAATAAAAACCAAGATATATCATGTAGAGGTACAAATTCCCAATGATGAATGTCACCATATTGTATACCTAAAATGTACCAATAAACTTAATGAATAAAAAATTTTTTAAATAACTTACAGGAGGATCCAGCTTTTTATGAGGCCCTGAGTTCAATACCCAACCCCACTATGAAAAAAATAATAATAATAATAA
>NW_004624900.1:338766-357422 GCF_000247695.1 Heterocephalus glaber | reverse complement strand
CGAATAGCCAGCTGCAATTATTCTACATATAACTTGGAGTTGAAATCTCATATGCTTTATATTTTGAGGTATAAAAGCATAAATTTTACTGAAAATTAAGATGCTGAAATTAGGAGTTTGGAATAATTTTATGCAGAGATTATTTTAAAACCTTAAAAAAGTTGAATATTAATACATATATTAGAAAGTATACATTTGCTAAGTAGTTTATGAAGAATGTTGTATTCTTTTGGAATTAACAATTATTCAATTAAAAATAATTCAAGAAGGCCCGGGGATTTAGTTCAGTGGTGCTGCGCCTCTTGTCAAGCGCAAGGTCCTGAGTTTGATCCCCGGTACCAAAATAAAAAAAATAATAATAATAATAATAATTCAAAGTAACTAGTGCTTCTTTTTTGGCCTTATATGAAAGACAAAAAGAAAAAAACCCATATAGTTTTGATGATGCAAATACAGTACTAATTTTCATGAAAATACATTAATCTTTTAATATTTTATTTTGGATAATTTTAATATTAAGAATATTTGAAAATAAAATTTCAAGAAATTAACAAGAGGAAACAGAATCATATTATATTTTCCAAATAATTTTCTGAGATCACAAAGCAAATACACTGTGTTATCCACAAGAGACATAGAGGAGTTTTCTCAAGGCACCATAGAGGGTCTCAGGTTTCCTTGTTCATGCTGACCGCCCTCCAAAGTTCATTCTAAACCTGTGCTTGACTTTAACTGATGAGTTCGGAACTGAGTGAAGCTTCAGACACAGATTGCACTCGTACTCCTGGGTGTGCCCTGAACCACTCATCAGTAATGTATTCCTCCCATTCCTCTATATTAGAAAACAGACTTCCATTACTTGTATTGCTGGATTTGTGTGTCTGTGTTTCAAGCATGCACTTACATGTGTCAGAAAAGCAATTCATTTTTCCCCAGTGATCAATAGAAAATGTTCTAAAAATAAGTAATTGCCTTCATCTTTATGAGGTGATTTTAGAAATTATGTTTTTCCATTTCTGGGAACATAACCATTTAAAGAATTAATGGTAATCACTGAAAAGCATAATACAGTACATTTAACAAAAGATATCATTAATGCTATTCCATTTATTTACATCCACTTTTGTGAATGAAGCAAGTCCTTCATAACACTTGTCAGGTTGGTTTTGTTGTGGTGATTCCTATGTGTCTATGAATCTATCCCTCTCTTCTAGATTCTCCACTTTATTTGAGTACAGGTTTTTGAAGTAGTTACTGATAATCTTTTAGATTTCAGCAGTGCTCATTGTGATTCCTCTTTTTCATTTCTAATTGCATTATTTTGGGTCTTTTCTTCCTTCTTTTGGTAAGTTTGGGTAAGGGTTTATCTATTTTGTTTATTTCTTTGAAAAGCCAGCTCTTCAATTAATTGATTCGTTTTTAGTCTCAATTTCACCAATTTCCTTTCTGATCCTTATAATTTCCTTCCTTGTACTACCTTTAGGTTTTGATTGTTTTTGTTTTTCTAGGCCCTTCAGGTGGATCATTAAATTATTTATTTGGGCTCATTCTGTTTTTCTACTGTGGGCATTCACAATAATAACCTTCCTTAGGACTGCTCTCATTGTGTCCCATAGGTTCCATGTGTTGTACTGGCATTATCGGTTGATTCTAAGAACTGTTTAATTTCTTCCATGTCCCATTGATTATTCAAAAGGGTATTATTTAATCTCCATCTGTTTGGAGGATTTCTATAGTTTCTTTTGCCATTGATTTTTAGTTTCACTGCACTATGGTCTGATAATATACACGGAATAAGGAGGGAATGTAAACTAATACAATCACTATGGAAATCAATGGAAAGAAAATGCAATTTATTCCCCTTCTAGATATCTTCCCAAAAGAGTTAAAGACATCATATTACAGTGATCAGGCACACCCATGTTCATAGCAGCACAACTCATAACAGCTAAATCTTGGAAGGGGTCTATATGTCCATCAGCATACTTGAAAGGGTAAAGAAAATGAGATATTTACACACAATGGAGTACTAACTATTCTGCTATAAACAAAGATAAACTTGAGTCATTAGTAGGAAAATGCATGAACTTTGAGACCATAATGTTAAGTGATTAAACCAGACATACAAGCACAAACACACATGGTTTTTTAAATATGAGAAACCCAAAGTATAAATAATTTAAAAAGCAAAATAAAAGAAAGAGGTATGTAAGAAGAACATAGATCCCCTGCAAAAGGGCAGGAGAACTAGAGACGGAAGGAGAGGGGAGGGGAATAGGAGAAGGGGATGTGAAAAGAATGAAGATGTATTATATACATGTATCAACTCCTCACTGTAACAAACAGTGGAGAGGAATGAGACCACTCGAGCAGGCTAGTGGAAAGCAAAGAGGTATGGACTTTATTCACCTGCATGGAGGTGGACTGAGAGCAGGAGGCCCATCAGTAATGAAAAAAGAAAAAACAGGAAGCTTTATAGGGGGTTGGGCAAGGGGTCTGGCACACCTGTCATGTACAGGGTTTGGGGCAAGCATCTCTGGTCAGGGTCCAGGCAGCGGTCAAGGCAGGGAAGATGTTGTGCTGTGCTTTGTGGTCTTTCCTGTAACATCTTATCCTATGCTCTATCTGCTTTGAGACAGCATGGTCTGTGTGGAACAGAGTTTTTTGGAGGGCTGTGGGGTTTTTTTATCTGTTAAACTGTAGCTTGGAATTAAGCAGCATATTCATTAACCATTTCATGACCAGATCAAGCCTGACTCTCACAAGGAATGTAATTATTATGTACTGCAAACATGTACTAATAAAAATTAAAAATTGTCAATTTGAAGATGGGACAGGTCTGGGTAAATAGATTGGGAACCACTGTGGTGTCTTTGAATCCTGGTGGCATCTCTGTAGATCAGTCTCAGTCCTCATTCTCTCTGAGCTCTGGAGGCCTAACTCTGTCAGTCAACCCCATCCTCCATCTTCCAGGTCTTAAAGACATTGATTCTCTCTTCTCCGGCCCCTACCCTATTCCTTTGTTTGCTCTTTCCCCTCCATCCCGGGTGTACACCAGAGGCACTTCGCACTCCAATTCACTATAATGGTGGGTTCAAAGCCATCTTTCTGAGCGTAGGTTCCAACTTCCCACCCCAAGTTACCTTTCCCTAGAGGTCTCCATGAACACACAAAGAAACCCTCACATCTGTCTACATGCTCTCAGCCAGGGCTCTAGAGGAATGGGACATTGAATCAGAAATCCTGGGTTTATGTCCTAGATTCACTCACTCCTGTGTGAGTCCAAGTGTGTCCTTTAGCTCCTCTGAACCTCAGGTTCTAAATCTGAAAAATGGGCATTTCTGCCCTACCCTGATGTAAAGTCACATGAGATTATACTCACAAAAGCAGTCAGTAAGAAAGTCAGTTCTTTAACAAGAACTTGCAAAAGTGAAGACATTATCGAGGCTATTTTATTGGATTCTAACAACAACTCTGTAAATTACGTGCCATCATTTTAGAAAATGAAAGATACAGGGGCTTAGAATGCTTACCTCTCCTGTTCAAGGCTACAAAGCTAGGAGCAGGCCAAGAGGAAATTGTACACTGAATTCCAAAGCTCAGCTCTCAGCATCAGTGGGGTTCTTGGTGGCAGGTTCTGAGACCGACTCTGGTCTTTGCAGCAGAAGGGACGGTGAGGGCCCATGATGCCAGCCTGGGGCCTGCTGGCCAGGCAGGGACAATTAGTGGGTACAAAGGCAGCACTGGAGAACCAAAGAGGAGGATGCGTATGAGGTCTTTTTGTAGTTGAGACAGTTGAGGGGGACCTGTGACAGCAGACACTGCTGCCATCTCAACACCATCACGGTGGTTACTATGAGCAACTGCTCTGTGTCCCTTCCTCCAGATTTGAAATCCTGAATATCAGACTGGCCAGACCTGGAATACATGGCCCAGCCCTGGCCACCAGGATGGGAAAGCAGTAGCCTCTTGGTTCCTCTTTCATGGTCAGAAGGAGGACACTGTGACACGCCAGGGGGGCCCCTTTTGTTTTCCTACACACACACGCACACTCTTCCCTCTCCTCCCTCCTCAGAGGGTGAAGTGCTTTCTCTCTCATCCAAGGCTAATTTTTTATCTCTTAGTCTTGGGTACAAAACAACAGAGTTATGAAAGAGTATCGCTCTATAAAGGACACATCATTGCATGTCAAGTGAGGGGAGAAAGTACATTCAGGAGGTGATGTTGGAATAATTAGTCAAAACCTTAGAAAAATAAAACCTGTACAAGTTCTTATCTGAATAATTTCAAAATAAGTTCAAGATGCTTTAAGGATAAATAAATAAATACGAAACTATAATTCAAAAAATAACTGTAGGGCCAGGGATTTAGCTCAGTGGTTTCGCCACCTGCTGCGCAAGCGCAAGGACCCAAGTTCGATCCCCAGTACCAAAAAAAATAAAATAAAATAAAATAACTGTAAATTGAACAACTACATAAAACTACTTAGATCCTACACATACAAATATAATTAGATTTGGAAAGCTTTGCAGCACAGAGGAGGCAAAACCTCACCTCTACCCTCTCAGGGTTTTGACGATGCCTGAGAATTGAATTGATATAGACAGAGCCATGCAGAAAAACATACACATTTGTTTAGCAAAGTGTATGTAGAGCCGGAGGCCCGACAAGGAAATGAAGACCCGAGGCACAGGTGGATTTGGACACTCCCAGGCTGAAAGTCGTGAGCATGTGACCAGGCCAGGGGCTGGAATAAGTGACCAGGAGTGAAGCCTGTCTGTACAGTGCCCTGGGCCCTTATCTTTCCACTCTTGGAAATAAGAATGCTGCTTTCCTTCTGGGTGCAGGGAGGGTATCTCCACATGGGAACTTCATTTTCTGCTTTTAAGAAACAACAGCATGATGCTCTCAAAGCTGCTGTTTTTTTCAAAACTCAAAATAGTCAGTCTGCCAGAGTGGTATATTTGGGAGTGGAAAGTTCTGCCCTCTTTCAGCAGCAAATATGACAGTCAAAGGAATGTATTTTTATCAAAGTGTTTATGTAAACTGGGTATGGTGATCTGTGCTGTAGTCTAAGCTACTTGAGGCTGAGGCAGGAGGATTGCTCAAGACCAAGAGTTCAAGGCCAACCTGGGCATCACAGTGAGACCTGTCTTCAAAAAAACTGCTTGTGAAAATTGGTATGCAAAAATGCCAGTAGCTGAGTTGGTAACTATGCGGACTGAATTGTATCCCCTCCCACCTCGCCAAATTCCTGTGTTGAAGTCCTAACTCAGTGCCTCTGCATGTGCCTATGTTTGGAGATGGGGTCCTCAAAAGGGTAATAAAGCTAAAATGAAGTCATTGGCATGGGCTCTCATCCAACCTGATCAGTGTCTTTACAAGAAGAGGAGATCGGAACACAGACACCCCATGGGGACACAAGACTGCCATTTACAAGCCCAGGAGAGAGGCCTAGCAGAAATCAGCCTGCAAACGCCTGGGTCTTGGGTTCCTAGGTTCCAGCACGTTGACAATTTTCAATTAAGTTATTTAAGTCTCTCTGCCTATGGACTTTGTTATGGGAGCTCGAGCAAAGAATGCAGTGGTAAACAGATATTTCACAGATGAGAACATGATTAATAAATGAAAGCATTCAAAACCAGAGAGCCAATCTTTTGGGCCTGAAATATGAAGGAAAACCATGGATATCCACTGAGTTTTTGTTTGATTTGGTACTAAAGATTGATTCCAAGGGCTTCACACTGAGCTACATTCCCAACCCTTTTCTAAAAAATTTAAATTTTAAGACAGGATCTCACCAAATTGTCCAAGTTGGGTTCAAATTTGTGATCCTCCTGCCTCAGCCTTCCAGGATGCTGGAATACAGGCATGCACCACCATGCCCAGCCAAATTTGTAATTATTACTCAGGTTGAGTTTGTTTTTAAGGAGAACATGCTATAATTTGCTAAAAATTAGTAAATTTGAGACAAACATAAAGTTAAGTTTGTAATTGTGTATCCATAGAACAGACACAGGCCACCAACTAAGTTCAGACTTAGTCACCGAGGTAAGTGTGGTGGCTATAATCTCACTCTTATCTGTATTGCTCTGATAGGGTTTTGTGGTGAGCTAATCTCAGAGCAACGAATGACATAGATTGGATGCTATGACTGCTGACTATTGCTGTGACATTTTTGCCAGCATCAGTCCTGGCTTAGGACACAGTGGGCAGCCACACAGCTGCCACCTAAACTCCCTTCTATGTGTCCCTGAGAGCTGCAGAGTCGGGAAAACCAACTCCCAGAATTCCTTGCAGCTGGCTTCCAGACATGACCTCCTTTACCCCAAAGAGATGCACCCACGCCCCTCCTGCTACTTTTTACCTGTGACCTTATGCTCAGTCTCACTTTACCTCAGTTTCCTTGTCTGTAAGATGGGAACAAGATAGCATCTGCCTCACAAAGAGTTTACAGAACTGAGGAGCTAATTATATAGATTGCTTAGCTTGGTACAGAGCACCAGGAAGTATAAGCTTTTTTGTAGTCCTCTTGGTTGTTTTGAAGGTGGAAGTAAGGAGGAGGCTGTCCCAGGTTGGCTTCCTGTGGCAAACCTCTGCCCAGGGCCACTGTCATACTCTCACTCAGGGTTCCAGGTCTGTCCTCCACTTTGGTGTCCACGGGCACCTGGTCCTGGGCCAGGTCACGGAGGTGTGTCCTTTGTGTCCTTGAACTCAACATGTACTGTTTGGCCTCTGATTCCCTGGGACACCAATTCTGTCATATGTTCTTGAGAATCAGCCCATAGCCCTTAGCAGTTTTCTAAGAACTTAATCACCTCTATAAAAATTCCTTTCTGCCTAAACAAGTTAAGTTTCTTACAACAGAATTCTGAGTGATCTACCCATGTCAGCCTCCCTGTTTCCAGTTATGAAAATAAACAGGAAAATTAGCGTAGGATAAGGTTCCCACAAGCAAGATATAGGAACCATAGTTAGTGTTAGCAATGCCTGTCCTGGAACTTGGATCTCCATTCTTCTAGTCTGTCTTTCTTTTCTTTCTCTCTTTCTTTTCTTTCCTTCTTTCTTTCTTTCTTTCTTTCTTTCTTTCTTTCTTTCAACAAGGTCTCACTATGTCATTCAGGCTGGCCTTAAACTTACTATGTAACCCAGGCTGGCCTCAAACCCATGCAGATCCTCCTGTCTCAGCCTCCCAGACGCTGGGATTACAGGTGTGTGCCACTGTGCCTGGCAGTATTTTTCTTTTCTCTTTTCTCAGTGTTTTCCTTTTTGCTCAGACTCCAAGGAAGGCAGCCCTCCTTCCCATAGAGGAAAGAAACCTACATTTAATTTGCTGACTGTTTTAGTCCATTCAGGCTGCTATCACAAATATCACAGTCCAACAAGCTTATAAACAACTTATAAACCCTGGAGTTTGGAAGTCCAAGATCCAGGTATCCAGAGGTTCCATACCTGGTGAGGCCCCTTTTCCTAGTTCATAGATGACAACTTCTATGTTCTTATGCAGTAGGAGGAGCAAGAGACCTCTGTGGGGGTCCCTCTGATAAGAGCACTACGCCACTCTTGAAGGCTTTGCCCTGTCACTTTCCACATCCCCACCTCCTAACACCATTGCATTGGGTGGTGGGGTTCAACCTATGGATTTTAGAGGAATGCGGACATTCAGGCTATGGCTTCAATGTTCTCTATTATGTTGGATCACCCTCTAGAAGCTGATTGTCCTTGTTCATTTTGTCTTCCTATATTAGCACAGTCTATGGTATCCTCATTGGATGACTGTTAAAAGATCTGGACTGAGCTACTGAGCTGGGTGCAAACATTATATTACGGAATTTAGACTCCAGTGGAAAGTAAACTTTTTTGGGATAATCAAGGAAAATTGCAACATGTTGTCCATGCATGTTCAGTTTGCTAATCTAGTTTGAATTCCCTGCATGCTATGATTTGATGTAAGCTGGAAATGGAAATCCTAACACATTAGAACCTAATACAACTGGCCCATGTTCCTTTCATTTAAGATTATATTACTTTTCTCATATATATATATTTCAATTTTAAAGACTAATTCTGTGACTAATATATAGTCAATGGTCTTTACAAAGTTGTTTGGGTTACAGGTAAGAGAAACTGAGGCAAAGTAACCAGGCTAAAACAGAGGCTTCGCTGTATATCAGAAATGCCAAGGTCAGGCTGCGTTGTCAGGCTCCCATGGCTGGAGCCAGGATAGCTGCCCCCCAACAGCAGCCTCAGAATTCTTACCACGGGCCCCGCCTTTGTACTCTCCTGGCTCTTAAAGTCACACTCCCACAAAGGAGCAGCCAGGACTAAGTCACGGTCAGTCTACAGTGACCATGAGCAGTGGCTCATGTGGTACAAACTTACTGCACAGAATCTGCTCTGAACGGGCCAGAGAGCCATTCCTAGAGGCCTGGACAATAGCAGACACTTGTATCCAGGGGTCAAAGACGTTGTATCTTCCTTGGGAAATTCATATAACTGTAAAACTCTCTGCCTACAGGAAGATCAGGAGCTTCGCATTTACAAAATGATGCTCTTTGCATATGAATAAGTGTTCTCATATAGCAACTTGAAAAGCTTGAGTGGACCCAGGGGCTTGAGCTTTTCCTTTATGCAAGCAACATGATATGGCCACTCTAAGACCAGTTAGCAAAGCAACCAGAAGGTTAATTAATGAGATCAATAAAAACAGAATTCTAAATATTCCAGGGTGGCTATGTCACACTCAGGACACACAAAAGGCAATTTGAAAGGGGCATCCATTTATCCAGCCCCTAGAGCACCATTTAAGAAATTCTTAGTCTGGTGAAGGAGAATAAAGAGGGCCCTAGTGATGGAAGAACTCAAAGCTGCTGCTAAGAGCCTTGATATTCACCCAGGGAGTACAAAGAAAAATCCTGGTGAAGTAAACAGCCAGATAAATAATGCACACATGGAGTCTGGGCTGAGGTGGAAGCCACACTTAGGAGAGCAGGTACTGAGGGTAAGCTTCAGAGTGCTTTAGAGAAGTTGGTAATAGGGATGTGATTGACACAAGGCTTTGACATTGAGGTGTCATTATCCAGGGCACAGGCACCATAGGAATTTGCAGATAAAGTCGTAGCTCAAGCTGAGTTTGGTCTTGGGACTGAGACCAAAAAATGGCAAACACAGGCCCTGGGCAGGAGGATCAGGTTCTTCCTGTCACTTGGTCCTGGAGCCCTGTCTATGTGACTTGTCTCCTCACAGCTTATCCACAGCAGACTTCCTGCCCTGGGGCACACAGGCTGCCAGTGCAGGATTTTATTCTGTATCCTCACAGGTGGTTTTTGTTGCCTGGAGATAAAACTTATTTTCACCTTAAATATTATCATTCAAGGCCAGGGATTTAGCTCAGCCACTGCCTGCCACACAAGTGTAAGGTTCCGAGTTCAATCCCTGGTACCAAAAGAAAAATTATCATTCAAATTATTCAAACCTAATTATTTCTTAAACTTTAAAAGGAAAGTCACCCTTCTAAAAGCATCTGACTTAATTTACAAATCTAGATGATTTCCATACTTATTTAAAAAGTGATTGTTAAGTAATTTTCCTTTAATATTTCCAACTATAGTAATATATTTAACATATTTAATCTTCCTTTCAAGTACTGCTTAACAAACAGGACCTTCCCATATTTTTAGGTAAGTTAAAACTTAATAAATTAAACATATCAATTCAATTCAAAATCATGAGCTAAGTTAATTGCTCACTTGCACACTTAATTGGGAATTATAAAGCTGAAATAGTAATCTCGTTGGTCCAGTTCTGTTAAATGTGCAGTTTCTTTAACCCTAAAATATTCCTGTGTAGATGTGATTCTCCTAACCACTCTGGGGTCAAGGGGCAGCTGCCTACCAAGGAAAAGCTAGCATCATTCCACACTCTGGGTTCGCTGGCTCAAATGTGTGAGAGACTACAGAGCAAACAGAGGCGTCAACCGCAACTTCAGACCTGGATCACAGACCTTCAGGACACCTTTTGTCACAATCCTGTCCAACTTCAAGTTCCATTTAGTAATGATGAGACTTCTTTATGTCATAACTTAAAGAGGGCACAGTCACTTCCAGGGCAGACTTATCTATTAGGCAGAGTGGCACAATGCCTAGAGCCATGATCCTTGTAAGTGTCTACAAATATGTTTTAATTTTAGTTTCTTTAAAAATCAGAAGAAAAATTTAAGATAACAATATTATATTATAAAGCATATAGTAATACTCAGTTTGGTTTGATTCATCTGTATACCATGCCATGGTAAGATAAAATGTCTAATACTTTCCCCACAAAGGCAAGAGTACCCTAGGCCCACAACAGGCATATAATTTGGCCCTGGTCACCTTAGCCCACATTTCCTGGTATGAGTCCTATCAGGACCTAATTATAAATCAAATTACAGAACTTTGACACCCACCAGACTGGCCCATCATCCCATGTGTTTCATATTTCTTTGGCTCTTCAGAATTTACATATGAGGTATGATTGAAAAATACCAAGTGTGTTTAAAATTTTAAAAATTATTACAGTAAAAGACATGTTGCCATTAATTCTCCTCAAATACTACCCCTCCCTTTGAACTCACTTCTCCCATCATTCTTGCCACTTTCTGCAGAAGCTCTGGAAGTCCTCTTTTCTGATCGTCTTTAGTTGCACTGTTGTGGCTACTGCATTGTCCTGAATGGATTAAAAATGTTTCCCTTTCAGGCCCATTTTGACTTTGGAGAAGACCAGAAGCTGCACAGAGCCAGATCCAGTAAATATGGTGAATGAGGACACAGTGTCATGTTTTTACGAGCCTATCTTTCCATTGGTAGCATTGGTAGCAGCACAGCTATATTTTTATCTCAACTTGTAAAGACACTCATGAAAGAGGACTTCAAGAACTGCTTCAAAGAAAATGTAAGTGTGTTTGAAGTTGGGGAAAAGTAAGGGAAATTAATGGCAATATGTTTTTTACTATAATAATTTTTAAAAATAAATATTCACCATATTTTTGATCACCCCTTGGATCTGAATTCATGAAATTCTGTCTTCTTATTCCTCTTCCTCTTTTCTTTCTTTTTTCTTCTTTCTGTCTTCAAAGGCATGCAACCCTTACAACACATGTTAAAATGCTATCCAACAAGCAAAGTTTTTGAACAGTCATTTCCTAAAGGAGCACATTCAAATAGCAAATACGCACACAACAGACATCATTAGTCATCAGATAAATTAAAACTGAAACCACACTGAGATATACCCACCAGAATGGGTAATATTTTTAAAACTGACAATACTAAAAATGGTATAAACACTTTAGAGAATATCTTGGCGTTTCCTATGGGCATTGTGACCCAGTCATTCTGCTCCAGGCTATTTCCCTGAAAGAAATGAAAATACTGGTCTACAAAAAGACTGAGATAAGAATGCTCTCAACAACTCTTTTCATGATAACCATTTTTGGGAACAACCTCAAATGTTCACTAATAAGAAATGGATCAACAAGCTATTCATACAATAGAAAAAAAACAGACTCTGATACAACTTGAATTAATTTCAAAAACACAGTAAGTCGAAGGAGCTTTACACAAGAGAAGGTACAGTGTGATTCTTCTTCTGTCTTAAAAGTTCTAGAGGAGGCTGAATTCATTTATCATGGGTGAAATCAGAACAGGGATGACCCTCATGGACACACCTACCTGTGTGCTTCACCAACTTCCCATTGTTTCTCAATCTAAACAAGTTGACAATTAAGATGAATCATCACATTTGCATCTGAAGTATCCCCAGAGATCAGTGTGTTAAGAGGGCAGCGTGGGCAGGTGGAAAGCATTTCAGGCCTGTGGCCTAGGGAGAGGCTTCTTATCTTTGGGAATGCGCCCTCCAGAGGGATCACAGGAGCCTGATTGCTTCTGCTTTCCTTTATATGCTGACCTGTGACACACATCTGGTCTATCACACACTCTACTGTGATGTATGGTGCCACCACTGACTAACAAGCTATGGACTGAGACCTCCAAAACCATGAGACACAATAAACCTTTCTTCTTTTTATGTTTATTTATATTAGCTATTTATTACAGTATCAGAAAGCTGACTAGCACATGTATCAGTTTAAAGGATAGAAACATTTGCCTCTATCAGCACATCTAAAGATTTTACATCTTGGGCTGGGGATTTAGCTCAGTGGTTCCACCTCCTGCCTCGCAAGTGCAAGGACCCGAGTTTGATCCCTGGTACCAAAAAAAAAAAAAAAGATTTTACATCTACTGCAAATAAGGCTCTAATGACCCATGCTTTGGATCAATAATAATTCTATTTTCTATTTATTTTATAAAGTAATGACAAAGTCTAATAAATTATTCAAATAATTACATAATTGTTCCTCTGTTAGACTGTTTTCTGCATCTATAACAGAATCCCCCTGACTGGGTAATATATCATGAGCAGAAATTCATTTCTCCCAGTCTGGAGGCTTAGACTGAGGGGCCAGCAGCTCGCTCAGGCCTTCTGATCACATTCATCCCATGGTGGAAGGTGGAAGAAGAGGGCAAGAGAGGGCTAAATCTTTCTTTTATAAGGAACCCATTCTGTGATAGTCAACTCAGTCCCCCAATAATGGTAACAATCATCTCTTGCAGGTTCACCTCTTAATGCCATTGTGATGGCAGTTGAATTTCAATATATGTTTTTTGAGGTATATATTCAAACCTAGCAATGCCCACACCAACTGTTCCATAAAAGTTGTAGAAGAAATCACCTACCCAGTCCAGTGACCCCTCCAGCACGCACTTTGACCAAACTCTGGATGCTTCAGTCACCAGTTCCAAGGTAGGATAGAAGAAATAAAAAGTAGGCAGAAAGGAGACAACCAAATGAGATATTGAAAATTGTGCTTTCAAGAAAAACTGTAGCTTTAGGACATAGGCCCAGTTTATTATTTCTTTTCTCTTTCTCTTCTCTCAAAACATAGGAAACCTGACCAACTGCCTTTCACCTGCAAATGGGTTTGCCTCTTTCCTTTTCCCAGCAGATGGTCCTTTTTCACCTGTGAATAGACCACCTTTCCACCTGTAAGTTAGGATTTCCTGCAAGTGGACCATCACCTCATTAAGGGTGGGCCATCCTCTCCCACCCACTAGCCAAGATTAAGACTGTAGATTACCAAATTTCACAAATTTCCACCTCCCAAAACATGTAAAAGATCCCCAGCTCCCAACTGTAATGTGCTTTATTTCTCTGAGCACCCGTACTCTGCTCTTGCGTGCATCCTGTATCTCTAGCTAATAAACCTTCCTCCTGCCTTTTACTGATGTGTCCTGAAAATTCTTTTCCTGTGATGAGAGTCAGCAAACCTCCAACCTTTTTCTATATAAAGGGTGGGTTAGGTTCTATGTTTCAGCCTGAGGGACCCCCAGACCAAGCCCGGTTACAATTCTGTCACAGGAACTGTTTCCTATACACACCACCTTTCTTATTAGCTCATTTTAAAGCCAAGCATGGTGGAGAATGCCTGTAATCCCAGCTACTTGGGAGGCAGAAGCAACAGGATATCAAGTTCAAGGCCACCCTGGGAAATTTAAGGAAATCTGTCTCAAAACAAAAGCAAACTCATTTGAAGTCAACATAACTTTTCTTGCCTTCAAAACACTTGTTTCTTTCTTCCTTTTTGTCTTTTTCCCTTCTGGGGATCAAACTCGGGTCCTTGTGCTTGTGCAGCAGGCGGTGGAACCACTGAGCTAAATCCCCAGCGCTCCTTTTCTTTTTCTTTTGTGGTGCTAAGAACCCAGGATCTAGGCATGTACTCTTCCGCTTATCCCCAAAGTATTTATTTCTCAAGAGAGTCAAAACTAACTGTCTGAAAGTCAAGAACCCAGTAAAAAGTCTAGCCTATAAATAAATAGTAGGATAGGATACTTTCTCCTGTCCAAACAACTTCCTTGTCTTCAGTGCATTTTCCGGAATTCCACCTTGTCTTCCCTGCATTTGTACTATTTACACTCTTTACAGAGCCTGGGGGGTAGCAATAAATAATGCACCACTCAGGTCACACTGATCATGCTTCTTGGCATGAGTAAAATTAGTAGACCTCCTAGGACCTTTATCATCCCAGAGACAGGTGACCAAATTTAAGCCATCAGCTATTCTCCAGGGCCTTTTGAATACTCCTAGCTTATAGTATAGTAATTAACCTTGTTATTGTGTATGGTGGCTGGAGCTTACTTCTTCTTATTCTAGGGACATTCCCAGC
Source organism: Heterocephalus glaber (assembly GCF_000247695.1). Next base: position 343,159 of record NW_004624900.1, on the reverse strand, counting down.
TTTCTCTGACACCTTCTGGCTTACTTGCTAGTTCCCAGTATCCACTTTGCTACAGACACTGAAAGAAATACATATTTCAAATTATGCATCACTTTGTCCAGTGCTTGGTATGTGGTCAACACCAGTAAATACTTGGATGAACTGATAAAGCAATGAATGTGTGAAAATACCTTGAAAAACAGCATGTACTCAATTGATGTTAACTTTTTTTTTTTTGGTACCAGGGATTGAACTCAGGACCTTGCGCTTGCCAAACAGGTGCTGTGCCGCTGAGCTAAATCCCTGGCCCTTAAGTTCTTTTCTTTCAGTATCTAGCAAAGATTTTCTTCTAGTTTGTCATTATTTTAGAGTACAGTTTGGTCAACAAATAATTGGAACCCAAACATTAACAAGTCAAACTCAATAACTTAAAGCAACACAGTACATAACTACTTACTCAATCTGGAGGTAACCCCAAATGTCTAAAATTTTGCGCCCCCATTAAGTAATTTCTACAGTAGGAAAATCTTAATTTTCTAGACAGGTGAGTGAAAGACTATTATTTTTTGGAAACCCCCTGAAGTTGTCTTACAAGTGCTTGTATTTGCTCACCAAGTGAACTTTGTGTGAATCCCTAGAAACCCAATGCCGCTACTAGCAATCCCAAATCCACACCTAAAGGACACCACATTGTAATTATTAAATGAACTGCCCCAGTTCATTTGAAGTTTTTTATTTCTAAGTCAGTTTCCTCACCTAGTTTGTAAGTCATCAAATCTGTATGTAGAGTGGGAAAATGTGAACTTGGAATAGAACCTGGCTCTAAACATACTTTACAGGGTATGTTCATCAGCCTTCTGATGCTGTGACAAAATGCCTGAGAAAACAAGTAAAAAGAGGAAGGGTTTAGTTGGGTTCATTGTTTCAAAGTTTGTAGTCCATGGTCCATTGGCTCCATTGCTCTTGGCCTGAGGTAGTGCAGAACATCATGGCAGCAGGAATGTGTGAAAGAGAAGCTGCTTACTTCATGGCAGTCAGGAAACAGACAGCTTGAGAAGGGGGCTTGGAACAAGCTATATCCTCCCAGGAAACACCCTCCAGTTACCTACTTTCTGCACCTAGGTCCTGCCTCCTACAGACTGCACTACCTCCCAATAGTCTACCTGATTATGAACCTACCAGTGAATTAACTGACTGCTGAGATCAGCATCCTCAGGGTCTAATCACTTCCCCAAAGCCCCACCTCTGATTCTGCACAAGGGACCAGGCCTTCAACACATGAGCTTTTGAGGGATTCCCAATTCTAAAGCGCAATACAAAGTTTTTGTGGAGATTAAATGAGGCGATGAGTTTTTAACATTGTCTCTTCTATTGAGCACGCACTTCATATTGCATATGGAGCTAGGTGTATTATATGTACTAAGTCAGTTAATTTTCAAAAAATAAACTAGGACAGTGTTCGTGTGACTCATTTAATAATTACAATGTGGCATCCTTTAGGTGTGGATTTTGGATTGATTGTTAGTAGTGGCATCGGGTGTCCAGGGATTCACACAAAGTTCACCTGGGGAGCAAAACTTTTCCAAAAAATGAAATATCTATTATTACCCCCACTCCATTTTTTACAGATGAAGAAATTGAAGCTCTTGGAAACTGAAAACCTGGCCTAAGACTCTGCACCTTACCAAGGGCTTGGAAAGAAGCCCTTGTAGAAGGGTTTGAGCTGAGATTCATGTAAGTAGAAACTTGCCATAAAAATGTAAGGTGACTTACAAAGTGCCTCTTAAATGACAATTTCTATGTTTCTCCCCCCTCCACCCCTAGATAGCCCTTTTATCTGGCATAGTGGATCAAACCAACTTACTTAGCATCAGGAGCCAGGAATCTGACCCCAGGCCACAGATCATCATGTGAGCCAGTCGCTTCTCTCTGCTTCCTCATCTGTATCTTCCCAGTTTCCAAATTAGTAACTTGCATGTAGACCATCATGGCCCACATCTCTGGATGTCATGAGTACATACTGAAAACTTAGAAAACTTGCAATGATCCACTTTTCCAATGGCCCAAATAATCCAAAGAAATTGGGTGACTCTTTTGTTTTGTTTTTTGAGACAGGGTCTCACTGTGTAGTCCAGGCTTGCCTTGAACTCACTATGTATCCTAGGCTGGCCTAGAACTCACTGCAATCTTCCTGCTTCAGCCTCCTGAGTGCTGGGATTATAGGCATGTGCCACCACACCTGGCAAAATTGGGTGACTTTTGCCAGGTAACAGGAGGCAGGGGCATAGGGTGGGAGGCAGGATCCATGTCATGACACAGGTAGAAAAAGAGCCAGGTCTTTTGGTTCTTCTCCTTCATTCATATCAGTGGCATAGGATTATACTTTCCAGAGAGCTTGGTGTTTATATATGATTTTTTTCTTATGTATACTGTAATTGAAAAATGTTAACCTGCTCAAATTAAACTATGCATTTAGCTTTTAAGTGGCTTAAGAATAGACAGATTGATGCAAATTAGATACACATTTCAAAGCAATCTATTTTTTACACAACCTAGGCAGAAAAATCTAAGGATTTGGGTGTCATTTGTTTGCACAATAAGCATTTACTGGATGCCTACTAGTTGCTAACTATGGTGCCGTGCGTGAGCTGTGGCTAGCAGAGAGGAAGAGACAACCCCTATTTCTGCCTTGGAGGAGTTTATAGTCCAGTACATGGGGCCAATGCTGAGCAACACCACCTGATGAGCTTTCAGGAGCTCAGGATGTTGCCCTGAGGGGTAACCTCAGTTACCTGGGGGTGCAGAGAATTCTCCCTTGAAGACATTTCTGTGAGTACAAGAGGCCACCTGCTCAGGGCTGGGTAGCTGCCTTCACATCTCAATGACCACCTGTGGACAAGTGGCTGCCCCAGAGCTCAGGCCCCCTTGTGCCAAATGAGAAAACTGTTCCGAAAATGAGAGGCAACATGAGTGTGTGACTTGGCTTTGCATCACTGTGACCAGCACATCTGAGGAAATCAACTTAGAGGAGGGAAGGTTTATTTTGGCTTATGGTATTGGAGGGTTCAGTCCAGGACTGGCTGGCTCCAGGCATTCAGCCTCTGAGGCAGAAACATCGTGGTGGAAGGGTGAGGGTGAGAAGAGGCAGCCAGGAAGCACCAGGTGAGAAAGACCCAGCCAGGAAGGGGCCAGGGACCAGATACATTTCCCAAAATCATGACCCCACAACCCATTCCCTTCAACTAGGCCCCATCTCCTAAGTTCCCATTGCCTCTCAATAATTCCATCAAGTTGTGAACTCATCAATGATGACTTCTGATGAAGTTAGAGACCTGTGACCTAGGCACCTTCTGAAAGTCCCATGTCTGGACATGGGAGATGGTGGGGGCTGGGCTGGGGTGTTAGATCTAAACCATAACGACAGATAAAGTACCTCTCAATTAATTATTCTGCATATAGTTTGGTGCTCGCTTAACATATCATTATACATTAATGTAAGCATCAAAGGAAAACTAAAGAAAAGTTAGGCCAACAGCTGAAGATAAATGCATAGAGAGGAAATTTGGCAAAGACTCTCAAATTCAAGGGACAGTCAGTACTGCACACTCACATCTTGTTTCAAATGTCAGAGCACCAAATATTCTAAGGCTCACTAAATACGGCTTTCAGAAGTTGATCAGGAACTTTTGAGGGGTGATCTCTTTCTAGCTGCAGTTTAGCAATGCTTGATTCAATTTTTTGATGCCAAAGTGAGATAATCGGCCACCGTTCCACTGCTCCCAGCCCAGAGGTAGGGGCTTCTGGGCCCCCATTCTACTACTCCCAGCTCAAAGGAAGGGGCTCCCAGGCCACTGTTGCACTGCTCCCAGCCCAGAGGAGGTGAGCCGCACGGCCAACAACAGCACCCTCCCCATCGAAATGAGAAGACACATAAACAAGTCTCAAAACCAGACTTCCAGGTCACCCACAGCAACCCCAAAGTGAAATGAGATGGAACACTGATACTCAACCACCTGGACTCCCTGCACGGGGCAACAAAAGAGGATCTGGAAAAAATGAAATCAGAAATAATTTCTCTGATAATAGCAGACTGTGCCCATAGTACAAGACATGATTAATAAATCTAGAGAGGACACAGATAAAAACATAGAAGAGCTGAGGAACATGATGGAATCCCAACACAGGAAACAAATGGAATCCATAAAACATGCAAACAGATTTCCAGGAGATTAAAAACTCCATTGAGGGGTTGGGGATTTAGCTCAATGGTTCTGCCGCCTGCCTGGCAAGCGCAAGGTCCCAAGTTTGATCCCCGGTACAAAAAAAAAACTCCATTGAAAGTCTACACAGCAGAATGAGCCAATGTGAGGACAGAATTTCAGATATAGAAGATAAGATTGCAATTAGTGACCAG
>NW_004624900.1:317486-336236 GCF_000247695.1 Heterocephalus glaber | reverse complement strand
TTTCAAAAAAGATTTTTGTAATATGCTTTCTATAACCTTTTAAATTCTGTAAAATCTGTGGTAATGTCTCCTAGATCTTGATATTGTAATTTTAAAAATGTATAATTGATATTATGTAACAGGAAGAAAAGGTCTAAAGGAGCAGGGGAAGTGGGAGGGGTAGGGGAAAGGAACGAAGGAAAAAGAAAAAATATGAGAAAAGGAAAAAAATGGAAACAAAGTCTTTGCAAATAGGGAAGGGTGGTGGGGGTGAAGGGAGGGCAGGGGAAGGGGAAAAAATAAGAACCAAGATACTCATGTAAAGGTACAAGATCCCAAGGATGTATGTAAATGTATTTTATACCTAAAATGTACCAATAGGTTTAATGGGAAAAAACCCTGAGATAACCTGAGAAACCTCTCTCTGACACCGGGGTTACAAGATTATTCAGCTCTTGGGAGGCTCAAGTAACAGCCAAGGGTTTTAGGGCAGTCTGCCAAGGGCTTCTCCCGGGGCTGGATCCCGGCCATCCCTGCCCCCTTTAGATGGGTGCGGCCGGTTTTGTAGGCGAACGTGACAGCCTGGGGCGGGACCGGAGGAAATGGGAGTGACGAGGGGGCGGGGCGGGATGGAGGGAGAAGAAGGCGCTGAGGCGCGGGGCACAGTAGGCTGGAAGCGCGGCGTGGTGGCAGTCAGGTGTCCGCGATGCCGCCGCCGCTCCTGCTGTTCCTGCTGCTCCTCCGGCCGATCGGTCCCGCGCAGGCCGGGGACGAAGTGCCGCTGGACTTGGTCACTGAGCGGCCGCTGCGCTCCGTGAGCCCCGCCTTCCTATCTTTCACCATCGACGCCAACCTGGCCACCGACCCGCGCTTTCTCGCCTTCTTGGGGTAAGCACTGTCCTCCCGGTCTGCCCTGTGCCCTGCCCTGTGCTCCTGACCAGCCGTTCCTCTCTCCTCTGCAGTGAAACAACTTTAACTCGGATGTGAACGCTGCCCACACCAATCCCCCTCCAGCCAGCTCCAAACAGTTTCCCCTTTCTTCATTCATTCGGCACGCGTTGGCTGACCGCCAGCTAAGCACATTAAGGGAAAATTTGGCAAAGAAACTGCCACCTGCACACCACCTGGTCAGGGAGAGATAACCGGGGCAAGTGCTGCCGAAGGCTGGGAGCTTCGGACTGTGTGTGGGACACATCCAAAGGGTAGGATCAAGTGCCCTCCCTTAAACTATTAGGATGACTTTGTTAAAAAGAAGAAGTTAGGTTGAAAGGGCATCAAAGGAGAGTAAGTGTTATTTCTCTGAATTCTTTCAGAAATCTGAATATTAGATAAGTGAGACCCAGGAGACTACATCAGTGACTCACAGAGCCCCAGGAGAACGCTGTCTCCCCAAAATGAGGCTGCCACGTGTGGCCCCTGCTTTATCAGCCAAGTGGCAGGTTTGTGGCTCCCACCTCATCAGTGTAGACTGACCCCGAATGAGGAGCTGCAGGGACAATGCGAGGTCACCCAGGCCACGAGCCTCCAGGGAGGACTGCATCGGACAGCCTCTACCTCGCAAGTCACTGTCCCTTACTCACAGGCAGCTGTGCGCAGTCAGACCACCCACCTGACCCCAGCTGTGGCATGGTAGGGCTGGGTGGCTTGATTTTACAGGTTGCTCAGCCTCCCCTAGCAGAGCGCACTTTCGTCTGCCCTTGAGAGATGTAGAGGTTTTGATGGGGTAATAAATGCTTGGCAGAGAGTTTGACTCAGTGTTTAGAGTTTAGCCTGATCGTTTCTTCCTGGGAAATGATGAGTGTTTGATACTATTTGCCACTTTTCTGGTTCTTTTGATCATCATACTATCCCTTCCCTGTGGCAGGAGAGAGAATTTCCTACTGGGCCTTAGGGATAGACCGCTGGTTCGGGAGGGTGATCAGAGTGGTTGGGGGATGGGAGGAAGACCCTAGCTGTTTCAGGAGGGTTGTCTTCCTGAAAACAGGGATGGAATAGATGTCCATCGACTGAAATGTGATTCTTTGGGTGCAGGCCGTGTATGCTTCTGACCCCCAGGAAAGACCTCTGTGGAGAAGCAGGTGCAAAACAAACACCTACAGTAAGGCTTTCAGGGTTCAGGCCCAATCACTCTGCAGTCGAGTCCACCCCAGTGAACTCACACCCACCCTGAACACAAGGACCTGCTAGTCTACAGGGTAGTGAGGATGATGCCTTTAGTGCCCTAACATGTGTCCAGGCCTTTCCTCCCTCCTGCACCCATGTGTTTGTTAAAGACCAGAGGGAACCAAGGATGACAGAGAGCAGGGCAGGGAGTAGACACAAGTGTCTCTTGTTTTGTTTTGTCTGTTTTGCTTTTCCTTTTGGCTTACTGCCCCTGCAGGGTTCTCTCCAGGACTGGTCCCTGGTCATTTGAAGCCCTTCCTCTGGGGGACCATTCACACCTGCTCTCCAAGGCATCCACAAGCTCCTGTCTGCCCTACTCTCATCTAGACAGAGGAGGGAAGGACTTCCTCTCCTGATCTAAGACTTCGCTGCAAAATTAGGGCAGAGTCCATCTCCCCAGGGTGGTAGCACAGTTGTGGGATCGCCTAGCCACCCTGGGAGGCCACACTAAGCTTAATGTCTGTCCACCACAGAGGAAAGTGAGATGGGTTTATCTCAGGTCCCCAAAAGCAAAGATGTATGGGTGGAGACGGCAGTCCTGAAGTAATAAGGATGATGAGGATAAAGCAAATATTGATGGTTCCTGAGCCTGTGTCTCTTGCCAGGCCCTGTTGGAAACTCCTCTCAGTTGTGAATGCATTCAGTCTTTGTTACAACCCTATAGATCATACTGTTACACATTTTTAAAATGAAGAAACTGGAGCTCAGGGAGACTAAATAACTTGGCCACTGTCAGCCAGGCAGCAAATGAAAGCAGAGTCTAGAACCACACTCTGCTCACAGGGACACTGTACCCAAAAGAAAGCAAAGCAGATTTATTTTTAAAAGGAAATAGGATAAGGTACATAAGAAAAAAGATCATCTGGAAAGAACTCAAGTGACTGATGTAATGAAAAGAAGCACTGGCTTGAGGGTAGGAGGATCAGGCTCAAACCCCCAAGGAATATGACAGGAAGGCTAAGCAAATCTAGTCAAATGGCCTGGTTTTACATTTGTTTCCAGAGAACACAGAGTATGCAAAACTTAAATGCCAGTGATCAAACAATTTAGAATTGAAGAAGAGCATTTTTTTTTTTTTTTGAAACTGGGTCTCACTATGTAGTTCAGGCTGGCCTTGAACTCACTATGTAGCCCAGGCTGGCTTCGAACTCACAGTGATCCTCCTGCTTCTGCCTCCCCAGTGCTGGGACTACAGGTGTGCCCCACCACTCTTGGCTAGAAGAGCACCTTTTTAATTTCTCTTCCCAAATGGACTTAAAAACTACCTCCTTAGGCTGACTTTGTGCAGAACCACAAGAGGCCTTGTCCCTAGAAATATAAAGCAAAATAGAAATAGAATGTGAGCTTCATGTGCTAGGCACATCTGTAATTTAAAATTTTCAAGTAGCTATGTTTAAAAAGTTAAAAAGAAATGGGTGAAATGTTTTAATAATTTTGCTTATCACAGTAGATCCAAACTATTATCATTTCAACATGTAATCAATATAAAATGTTTATGATATATTCAGTATTTCTTCTTGCATACCTGGTGTTTGGGTGCCTAGGGCACTAACTGCAGCTCAGGAGCTTGGTGGCCTCATGTAGCTGATGGCTGCCATTCTAGGGAGCGCGGCTGTGCCTTTCCACACATGACAAACATATCTCCCTTGTGCAAGGCCAGGCGTGAAGTACAGCCTGGGTGTGGGAACCATAGCACCACAGCGGGAGTGTGGTGCTGCACAGCAGTAGTGTTAGCAATTCAGGCCTGCTGGCTTTTCGTGCTGATTTGCTCAGTTTCTTGAGTAAAGTTTATCTCTTTTGTCAATTTGATAAACATTCATTAGTAACTTTCAGCGATTACATTCAGCTATCTTCATTGACAAAATAGCTTTTCATATTTGGAAGAGCATTTATGATCAGTTTGAAGAGTACATTTTCATAACTGATGTTGGGAAGAGCAACAGATCCTCCATGCCCCTGCTGCTGGCAGGAATGGCGATGGATGAAGAGAGACCAAGGACTGCGAACAATCCTGGGTCTGACGCCTGGCTGAGCTCTTGGTGTTCCCAAGCCTTCCTCTACATGTCCAGGGCCCTTTGCATGGTGACCTTGCTCGTCCTCTGCTGACTCGTGGCATGTCTCTGAAGACACCCTCTTCCTTGTCACTCTTTTGAGTACAGCCTGCACATACTGCCATGGTCTGGTCCTTTTCCTGATTCCTAGGGCAGCTTTGCGATGCTGGCTCACTAATTTGAATGCAGACTGCTATGGCCCAGCTCCCTTTGACTCGTTACCTTGGGCAGGTTCACTTAGTTTTGTCCAGGTCTCTTGTCAGTAAAGTGAGGATCCTAACAACGCCCATCTCGTTGAGCTGTTTTGAGACTAGGGAAAAATCTGTGTAACATGCATGGAACTCTCTACTTGGACTCAGTTGATGCTTATTAGAGGTGATTGTCATGACTCTACCATGAAGTTCTTATCCAATGCTCCTTGTCATTGCTCTCTGTTCCCCTCTTACTTCTCCTATCACCTCTGAGTCTTGCCATCATCCTGGATGACTTACAAGTCCACCCAAATGAAGAGTCTCTCTGTTTCTTCATCAACACCATAGTTGGTAATCTCCACCGTAGTTGGTAATCTCCACCCAGTCTTGCATGGAGCCAGCTTACACAAGTTTGGTAGATGAGTGCATTTCTCCTCCTGCATCGATGGGCATCACACTGCTATCTTGAAACTGGCCATGGAAGGAGCATTTGCAGCGTGGAAACTGTCAAATGCCCATACCCAGGCACCTCTCTCCCGGGAGCTGGCTGGTCGGCACATTGCCTCGCTGCACTTCAGCACGGCTCTGCCTACTCCCAGCTGGTGTGCAGCCATTTCACTTCCAAAAGTTTTACATGCAGGCCTCCCACCCTTAGACCACAGCTCATTGTCCTCAGTGACAAGAGTAAGTTCTCCTCACAACTGCTTTTTTTGGGTATTGAAGATGGAACTCAGGACCTTGCGCTTTCGAGGCAGGTGGCAGAACTGCTGTGCTAAATCCCCAGCCCCCACAACTGTTTTTTAAAGTACCTCCACTGAACAGCTTCCTCTTCACTCTACTTCTTCTGCATTTGATTTGGGGTTCTCGATTTATCATCCAAATCCCTCTTGTGATGGTAATACCAAGCCTATGCCCCATTGTTCTTTCTGCTAAAATTCCAACCCTGACTTAGGCCAACCATAATTTCTCCCTTTGGAACCCACAGGGTGGCCCCCAGATCTGGAAATGGAAAATATTACTTAATAGTGCATTTTAATAAACCACTTCTGCTTTTTGTGTCAAAGATAAACAACTTACCATTGCACACAAAAGGTAAAGACACCTGCAGACTCTTGTTTTCCCATACCAAACTGTCTGAAACTGGAAAGGCTGAAGCTGCTTTCATGCGTTCTTTTGTTATTTCTGTGTCACCATGGTGCTGCGTACTTTTCCCTTTCTTTTTCTTGTTTATGATTGAAATACTGTACCTCTGATCAATTTCTTTTTATGGCAAGTTTTGCAGCTGTATTAAATCTGGTTTTTGTCAGGGGGCATCAATATTGTATTCTCAAAACGTGAAAATACTCCACTGCAAAAGAGAGAAACAAAAAGGTCCTTAACACGCAAACTTTGAGGCATGTGATTTCCTTTATGCGGCAAAAGCCATAGCATTGGGTTTTAATTCAGTGTTGCCCAGAAAGCAATCTTTGGCCTCTCCTTGCCCTTTCATCATACTGGCCGGTCTGATTCATTCCCTTCAAAGATATTTTTTAAACACCAGTTGTGTGCTGGCTTGTGTCTCAGTCCCGGGGAGATTTTGAAAAGCCAGACATTCACAGTTCTGGCTGGGGGAGGGGGTGGGTGGACAGTAAACCAGGAGGCACAAGAGGGCAGTGCAGAGTAGTGAGTGCCATGAAGGAAGTAAGGCAAGGAAATTCGGTGGGGAGCAGTCTGGCACAGTCCAGTCCACACCTCTGCGGACCAGGCGCTGGTCCTCAGGTATCCAACCCACACCACCTTTGGATGCCACAGCTCCTTTTCCAGGTGCTGGTTTTCCCTTCACTTCCCAAAGAGCACCAACCTCTTTGCCAACTGTCAACTGCTCACAGATATCAGCTGCACAAACCCAAGTGCATCTCCTCTATCACCATACACATCTAATTGCTAAGGACCAGAATCAATGCCCGGCCAAGACAGCTCTCTCCAGGGAAGTTCCTTGTGCCAGCTTTAAGGGTGTTAGGGGTCATAATCATTGGCTTCTGTAGCAACTGAGGACTGGCCATCTCTCTCCCTAGCCTAGATGTGTCTCCTGAGTTCCAGGTGCACGTGGCCAAGGGCTTGGTGGAAACTTGGTGTCAGTATCCCATTGGCGCCTCAAATTCTAAAAAACTGAACCCCTTTGCCCCTTCCTCCTTCATCTCCACCTCCAATCTATACCCATTCCTCATCTCAGCAAGTGGTTTTACCATCTTCCAAGGTACTTTCCAAGAGTAACTTCTGAGTCCCCCTCAACGTTCAACGTCCAATTACTTAACCTAGTATTTCCATGTATAAATATGTCTTAAATTTATCCGCCTCTCTCCAGGCTCCTCAGGCAAAGCAACAGCTGGCAGTTAAGAAACAGGTCCTCCAAGAGAAAAGGAAGTAAACATGTTTGACTGAATTGCCTTGGAAAAATTACTAACTTCCCTGCTTATCTTCATAATAGTTCCCCCAGGCTTCGGACTTTGGCCAGAGGTTTGGCTCCTGCATACTTGAGATTTGGTGGCACCAAGACAGACTTTCTAATTTTTGATCCTAAGAGAGAACCAACCTTCGAAGAGAGGAGTTGCTGGCGATCTCAAGTCAACCAAGGTGAAACTTCTTAAAGATTATATATTTTAATTTAATTGTGCTCATTGTGAGAATATTTCAGAAATGTGTTATTGTTCACACCTAACAATAAGAGATTAAGGGCTTCACAGTTGAGTGGAGACAGCTACAGAAGAAGGAATTTGGGGGCAGGTTTCTTCTCTGATGTTCGCCTCCCAGGTAAGGTGTGCTGGGTGGAACCCAGAAGTGACTGTGCTATAAATAGAACAGGGTCACAGCCAAGGCAGAGCTGGTGGAGGAAGCAAATGGATAGGAAGACATCAAACTCAGGAGTCTTTCCAGCCAAGGGCACATAGAATGAAGCATGTGTGTTATGGAGACAGGATGTGGGGGAAGATCTCACGAGGGGGTATGGGAATCACTCTGCTTCTAAGAGTGGTTCCAAGACTTGATGGACTGGAAGATGTTTCTTTCTTTCTTTTTTTTTTTTTTTCTTGGTACCAGGGATCATACTCAGGCCCTTGCACTTGCCAGTCAGGTGTGGCACCACTGAGCTAAATCTCCAGCCTCTGGAAGGTGTTTCTCAAACTTCACTGCCTCTCCATATCACCTGGGGAGAGTGTGACTATTTGGTTCTCTGGATTCCATCCAACCTCACATTTTGACATTGCAAGCTTGTCTGATGATTCTGATATTGCAGATCTGGCCTTCCTGAGAATCCACCCTAGGGAGCCAGGAAGATGTGTCCTATGTCTTTAAGCAGTGCTATCAGACATCAAATGGAAGTTAAATCATTTTCTGAATAATTACTAAGTATATTGTATACCTCATTGAATTATAATATCCATATTAATGAGTAGTATTTAATTACTCCATATATCATGTATTTTCCTTCTGTTTATTTTCTTCAGGTAGGGTGTATTTAACAGTTATTCAAAGTTTAGGCCAAAATTGGCAGAGAAGTCCACAGGGAAAAACAGAAGAAGGTAGAAGGCTTGTCTTTGGACAAGTTGGGATAGTTGCTTAGACGTGGCCCTTCCCCACCTGTCAGATATGTTTCCAAGATCTCATACGTTCAGACAGGAAATTGTCCCTACTCAGAAGCTGTCCAAGCTGGGATTATCCAAGTTCCTGGAACCATCCTTTGTGACACGGGGTGGGGCAGTCACAGTGTGCAGCTTCCAAGAAAGGAAGTCATCAGCCACTTGGCCTGCCCTGCTGTCTTGTGATGAAGAAGTGCAGGCTGCCAGGCAGGATGGCAGTGGTTTCCCAGTGCACGTGTTATGGGCCTGAAAGTTTGCATGGTACCAAGTTGAAAGGGAGAAAAGTCAGTAACCAACCTGACATAGTGGTGCTCTCTTGTAATCCCAGAATTTGGGATGCCGAGGCGGAGGATTCTGAGTTCTAGGCCAGGCTGAACTATATAGCAAGACTTAGTCTCAAAAACAAAAACAAAACAAACAAAAAGTTGGATGTGGTGGTGTTTGTATATAATCCCAGTACTCTGAGAGGCTGAGGCAGGAGGATTACAATTTTGAGCCCAGCCTGGGCAACTTTTTGACAATGAGACCCTGTTTCAAAATTATAAATCAATCAATCAGTCAATCAGACTGAGGGTATAGTTCAGAGCTAAGGCCCTGGGATCAATCCCCAGTCTCACCAAGAAAATTGTGTCTTATCATCATTACAGCAAGAGGAAATCCCACTATGCACAGATAGCTTGTGCATAACAAATGCCTGTGTATTTTGAAAGTGAACCATGCAAAAACTGAAGTATGTTTTCTTCATTAGGCTCCTGGTAATTTCAAGCTTCTGAGGAGCCTTTTGAATTGTTAAATAACCTGAAGTCATGCCTGATGTTTTGTGTCCAGGGGATGTTTTCTTTGCAAACCCTCTCTTTGGCTTTTTCTTATGGTGGTTGGTTAGTCAGAAAATTTGGCATGTGCTGTCATACCTAGTAACTAGAAATCTATCCTGTTTTAGTAATTTAATATCTAATCAAATATGTGCATAGGATTTCAACTTTATTACTGTGAAAACAGGTTCTTTAAATTCTCTCTTCTACTTGCAGATTTTTGCAAATCCAGGTCCCTCCCTTCCAATGTGGAGAAAAGGCTACGCTTGGAATGGCCTTTTCAGGAGAAGTTGCTACTCAAAGAACAATACCAGAAAAAATTCAACACTACCACCTACTCAAGTAAGAAACAGTGATCCCTGGAAGGTTTTCTAGCCACAGCAGTACTTTGGATGGGTTTGAATTTAATATGCCCCACATCAATGTGTAAACTGTACAGTATTTAAATGCTACCAAGAGTTATTGGAAGGGGCTGGGGTATAGCGTAGTAGCAGAGCATGCTTGGGGCCCTAGGTTCAAAAATCAGCATCAAAAAAGAAAAGTTAATGGGAAATCTTGAACCCAAAACTTCTGACTTTTTCCTTTTCTTCTGATTTTGTCTACTAGTCACAGAATAAGATATAGAAACCATAGCTTGTGAGCTAAGAATGACTTTTACTGCTCTCAGTAAAAGGAGCTAGAGTCAAGGCAAACATGTAAAACATGAAAGTATCTTGTCATCTGTCTCACCTCCCAGAAGTAACTCCTGTAGGTTGACAATCCTAATCTAAAATTCGAAAATCCTCCAAAATCAAAAAGATTTTTAGCATTGGTTAGATTTGGGATGCTCAACTGGTAAAGTCTGCGCAAATATTCCAGAACCCCAACAATTTGGAAATTTGAAGCACTTTTGGTCCCCAGCGTTTGAGATACAGCACACACAGCCCATATTATGAGTGATACACACTTTTAGGCTGGGCAAGCCTAGATCTTTCCAGACAGGCTTGGCTACCAAACTGCTATCTCTTTGTTTTTCTTGGGGTTTTGCAAACACAGGACTAGCTCAAGTAACCCGAAATGTATTTCCATTCACTGCAACAATTTTCTAGTCTTCAAGATAGGATGACACGGTCACACAGGACTTTATGGCAAATGAAACAAAAAATTTATATGTAACTATGAAATGTATTTTTATCTGAAAGTTGGTATTTTATGATGGTCCTATAGATCATGGTTAAGGTAATAACCTGCCCAGATAATGTAGAGGTGTCTTTGTTTGACTTTATTTATTTAGAGACAAAATTTCACTATGCAGTTCAGGCTGGCCTTGAACTCACTCTGTAGCCAAGGCTGGCCCCAAACTCATGTGATCCTCCTGCCTCAGCCTCTTGAGTACTGGGATTCTTTTGACTTTAAAAAAGATATATGATTCTGACTTCCATTACTTGGTTTAGTCAGTATTTTTTGTAGTGCTTTGCCCTATTGCACTCCACAGAGATAGCTGTTCCCACACAAGAATGTTTGTGGCAGCTCCATGGCCAGCTAGTGTGTGCTCCACCACCATGTGTTCTCTTTGTGTCTCTGCCTCATGTTTTGGTATTTTTTGCAATGTGTCAAACTCTTTCATTGTTATATATGTCACGGTGATCTGTGATCAGTGCTCTTTGGTGTTCCCGGCTGCTGTGGACATAAGACTGAACTTAGCGATAAATATTGTGTGTGGTTCCTCCATCCTGCTCCCTCTCCTCAGGCTTCTGAGACAACAATATTGAAGTCAGGCCAATTAGTAACTTTACAGTGGCCACAGTGTTTAAGTGAAGAGTCTTGCACCTCTCTTTCAATCAAAGGGGAACATGGAGGCTTAGAGAGGATGGCATGTCAAAAGCAGAGGCGTGTGTCGAGCAAGGCCTCCCAAGTCAAAGAGTCAGCCAAGTTCTGAATGCAATGGAAACATTCTTGAAGGAAATCGAAAGTTCTGCCCCAGCACACACATGAATGATAAGGAGCAGAACAGCTGTGCTGCTGATGGGGAAAGTCGTAGTGGTCTTCACAGAAGATCGAGTCAGCCACAGCATCCTCCTGAGCCAGAGCCAGGCCCTGCGCTCTGCCGCTCTGTGGAGGCCCAGAGAGGCGAGGACACTGCAGGGAGGGGTTTGTCTGGAGCAGAGGTTGGTTCCCGAGGCTTGAGGGAAGACACCACCTCCACAACACAGAAGTGCAGGCGAGGCATGAGAGCATGGTGGAGAAGCTGCAGCAGGTTGTGCAGAAGCTCAAGCTGAGGTAACCGGTGGGGGTGGCCACAGCGAGCCTCAGATTCTCAGTGCAGATGAAGCAGTTTTGGAGGACGATGCTGCCTCGGGCTCTCGTGTCAAGGGGGAGAAGTCAACACCTGGCTGCAGAACTGCTGCAAGGGACAGGCAGGCTCTCATGATGGGGAACAGCGCAGCAGTGACTGTAGGCTGAAGCCAGTGCTTGCTCACCAGTGTGACTGTGTAACAGAGCGTACAGTCCCCTCTGCTGAGCTCTAACAGAACCCAGGGGACAGTGCCTCTGTTTAAAATGTGGTTTACCAAGTATTCTAAGCCCACTGTTGAGACTTACCGCTCAACAAAATACTATTCCTTTCCAAATACCACTCCTGCCGGGGACAGTGTGCCCGGTCACCTGAGAGCTCTGCTCCAGACGTTCGATGAAATCAGCATGGGGTTCCTGCTGCTGCCCTGTTAGGAGCATCCATGACTCAAGAGAAGAAGTCAACAGGAGCCCCTCATGGGTGACTTTGAGGGATCAAGTCTCCGGTGGAGGAGGTTTCTGCAAATTAGTGGAAATGGCAAAGAATGAGAATCAAGGACGGAAGCTGAAGATTCGACTGAGTTGCTGCAATCTTACACCGAAACCTTGCTTCTGAATGATTAAGAATGGGGCTGATTTCTCGAGATGGGATCTACTTCTCGTAAGGGTGTGTGGACTGCATTGAAATGACAAAAAAGAATTTAGGATGTTACATACACTTAGTTGGTAAAGCAGCAGTGGGGCTCATGAGGACTGACTCATTTATTCTGGTGCTAGGCATGGAACGCAGGGGCTTGCACATGTGAGACAAGTGCTCTCGCTGAGCTGCACGCCCAGCCCCAAGTGACTCCAGTTTTGAAAGATTCCTGTCTGGTAAAATGTCATCAAACAGCAGCAGAGAAACAGTCCATGTAAGGACAAATCGACCCACATGCAGACCTCATTGTCTCATTTTAACAAATTGCCACAGCCGCCTGACCTTTAGCAGTTACCACCCTGATTGGTCAGCAGCCATCAACACCAAAGCCTGCTGGGTGTGGTGGTTCACGCCGGTAATCACCACTCAGGAGGATGAGGCTGGAGGATCACCTGGACTACACAGTGAGTTCAAGGCCAACCTGGAGTGTACAGTAAGACCCTGTCTCAAAAACAAAAACAATCAAAACCGGACCATCCTTCACCCCAAAAGATAATAGCTTGCTGAAGCCTTAGATCATTGTGAGCATTTTTAGCAATCAAGTACCTTTTAATCAAACTGTGTCGATTGTTTAGACATAATGCCATGGTAGACATAATACACGGTAGACCACGGTGTAGTATGAACATAACTTTTACATGTATGAGGCAACCAAAAAATTTGTGACTCACTTTATTGCAATATTTATTCCACTGCAGTGGTCTAGAACCAAACCTGCAATATCTCCAAGGTGTGCCTATACATTATTTAAAATAAATTATTTATCTTTGTGAGATTTGTAGCACACTACCTAGATTTCAGTGTATGAGATGGGATTTTTAGTGTATACGTATTTAAAAAAAATTTTTTCTTTTTTAAAAATTTTATTTATTTTTCAATACGAAGAGTTGGACCCAGGGGTTCTCTACCACTGAGCTACATCCTCAGCCCTTTTTATTTTTATTTTATTTATTTATTTGGTACTGGGGGTCAGAGTCAGGACCTTGCGCTTTTGAGGCAGGCGGCAGCACCACTGAGCTAAATTTCCGGCCCAGTGTATATGTATTTTTCTAAGGTATAAAAAATATACATAAGAAATCGGAAAATAGCTTATGTGCTAATAGCTAATGTAGTTCTCTAAACTATTTTTTAATATTCTTTAGAGGAGAGGAAACTACTCTGACATTTTAATAAGAATACAGTGGTACCTCAGTTCAAGAACTGAATCCTTTCCATGACTCTGGTCACAAACCTAATTGGAAAAGAACTGAATCAAATTTCCCCATAAGGTCAACATTAAACCTAACCAGTGGATTTGATTCAATTAAATGATTACAATTCTATTGTAAATGGAATTTGTTCTAAGATGGGGTCATCTCAGATTACTGTAAAGAGAAGACAAAAGATCCATGGGTCTCATTTGTAATAAATCACTGGAATATACACCCACTAGGAGAAGACCTATCAATGACTTCCCAATTTTGTTTTCTTGGTCACATTAAACATTGTACCAGTTTAGCTTCAATTACAAATAAATAAATAAATACAAAGTATGCTGATTCACATAATCTTTCTATAACCAAGATGGTAGCTTCCAATCTTTCCTGCTCTGAGACTTGGACCTTCATAGTTCCTAGGGGAAGGCTTTCCTTGGCTAACTACACAGTTGGGTTAATGCAACTCTACCACCTGTTATCAATGCTAAAATGTACCACAAATTCATGTGCTTTATTTGCATCAGGAAACCTTTGATCTCTGGTTTGAAATGCTCTCTTTTACTCTGCATGTCATGGAAGCATAGATAGAAATCTACTGGGCTTAGTCTGGGAGCCTGGTCATCATAGTGACAAATACCTTAGAAGCCAGTAGGTGTTTCCACACACTGGCTGAGGTTGATGATGCTGGGTGACTGAGAGTCAGTACACAGTGGAGGAGACAGCAAAAATCTGGTGTGGCAAGGATGTATTGATTGTGCCTGTAAAAGGGTGTCCTAGACTGTGCAGGTGAGTTTCCTAATGCAAGTCCTCCTGGGTGGTGTGTTGTACCTCAGCAGGAGATGACAAAACATTAATCATGAGAATTCAGACTGCACTGGGAACCTGTTTGAGCAGGAAAGAGAAGCAATGTTTCGGACGTAATTCCAGGTGTGACCACAGGAAGGAGGACTCCCTTATTACACTAATCATATGTAATGAGCCAACAGTGCTTTACATCTTTTTTTTTAATGGTTTACTAGCAGTTTTCACCTGTGTTATCTCAATCTTGGTGTCGTGGGGTAGGGACAAAGTGACACTGTAGGTCCATAGCTGGGGGTCCTGTGGGATAAAGATATTTGAAAAGCATTTTTATCAGTACATGTTAGAAGTTTTTGGGTTTTTTGTTTTGAGAAACAGAACTGTTTCTGTGCAGTTCAGGCTGGCCTTGCTCAAATTCACAGCGATCCTCCTGCCTCAGCCTCCTGAGTGCTGGGATTACAGGCAGGTGGCACCATGCCCAGATGTTGGTACATGTTTGTAGCACATAATTATTACATTTATTGTGGGAAGTTGGTACATGGACATAACACATCTTTATTCTTTTTCTGTCTCCTACCTCTCCTGTCCTTCCTGCTCCTTCCAACTCTTGGTCCCCTTCCCATTTACAAAAGCTCCATTTCCATTGTTTCCCATCTCTTTCCCCTCCCCTCGATCTCTTGTTCCCCTTTCCAGTTGAAAAAGATCTCCTTATTTCCTATTATCTTTTATTTTGCTTTTTGTTTATATTTGGGGTTTCTCATAAAAGAAATCATGCAATATTTAAGCATGTGTATCTGATTTATTTCACTCAACCTTATGAATGAGGATATTGCCTCTGACAGTAAGTGAGAGAGCTGGACCCCGGGCTCAGGGTCATAATTCCTGCCTGCATGTGTCAGCCTCTGTCACTGTGACAATACCTGAGATAATTAACTTACAGAGAGAAGAGGTTCATTTTGGCCCTGGCTTTAGAAGTTCTGGACAGTGGACACATTTTTGTTCACCCTCTGTGGGGGTGCTGGGTGGCAATGTAGGGAGAGTGTGGCACAGGGAAACTGTCTGCCTAATGGCCAGGAGCATGAGAGAGGGAGGGAGGCCTGGGATCCCACAGTCCCCTTCAAGGTGGCCTGAAGACTTCCAGACAGGCCCGGCACCAAAGGCCCCACCACCTCGCTGTAACACAGCCTGCAGACCACTTAGGGTGCAAACTGTGGCCTGGGCCAGGGCACAGCATGGCTTTGCAGCATGTCTGCCAGCAGTATCATTACAGCAGAGTACATGTAACAAGCCCTAGTGTTGGCACTGCCACCAAAGATGGCACTGCCAACATGTGGTATCAGATGGAGCATTTGCCTTGTTCACATCTCCGTTTCCTCATGGGGAGAAGGGGGTAGAGGCTTGGAGTGGGCTCAGTGTCCTGAAGGCCTCATGGAGTCACCACCTGTGACTCCACGATCCAGTAGAACCCGGGAACACAGAGCCCTGGAACTTTCTGGATCCGAATGTCTGTCACTGCTGATGACTGGCAGCAGGTCTAGGGCAGCAGGGGATACAATAAACATCACAGCACCCTCAGCAGCTCACCAGAGTCTTCCTCCCTGGCTGCCCTTTGCCATTTTAAACCGAGTTTCATGGCAGGATCATCCAAGGGATCCAGGCTGCAGACTGAGAAGCAAAACAAAAGCAAAGTCACGTTTGCAGAGAAGAGATTATGTAAGTTTCCCTGAGACTAAACTAAGAGAATTCAAGAGCAAATTCCTGTTTAACAAATGACTATAAAATATCTGTGCAAATCACAAGTACTTATTATGCATATGATAATTGATCTAAAGACAATACTTAGAATTATATTGTTGCCACTCTCAAAAAATAATTATAGATGAGCTAATGGTTTAAAAAGCAGAGTACAGAATTTCCCAGACTCTTAGTGCCTCTGTAATTTTTTTTTTTGTAGCATACCTAGGCCATGAGACATGCCTGAGTTTGATTATTAAAGTGCTGGGTCGAAACAACCCGACAGCATAGTTCTTGTCCTATCCAGCAGATGTTTTCCCGTTGCAAACTTAAAAGATCCTGCAGTGCCCTGTAAATAGAGGGGCCTGCTTAGAATTGAATTTCAGATAGATAACAATAATTTGTTTCTTTTTTAACAGTGTTTTTCAACCCTGGCATAGGACATACACTAAAAATTGCTCATGACATATCTGAAGTTCAGATTTAACTAGGTGTCCTGTACCTTTATTTGCTAAATCCAAAATCCTGTGGTCACTTGAACAAAACCTGAGCGTTGGATCAGAATTTCTGAAACCTTCCATGGGATCCCCAACAGCTGAAGCAGATGAAGTCTGGGATTATTTTTTTCTTTAATTTAGCCGTCCAATTTTGTTGTCACTTAGACATGCTTATGGTCACTCATTAGGCCTGGAATTCCTTTGATTTAACAACAGAAATAGTAACTCACAATGAAGAGCCAACCCAGAGCCAAGCTGCACTGATACCCACCTAACATTGAATGTGACATGTTTCTTGCAGGAAGCTCAGTGGATATGCTGTACTCTTTTGCAAACTGCTCAGGACTGAACTTGATCTTTGGTCTGAACGAGTTGCTGAGAACGGCAGATTCACAGTGGGACAGTTCTAACGCCCAGTTGCTCCTGGACTACTGCTCTTCCAAGGGCTATAATATTTCTTGGGAACTAGGCAATGGTAGGTACCCTGGGAACACTTTGTTAATGAGATTCCCTGCTGGCATTACTTGTTTCTATTTATGGGATTATTTTGAACATCAGCAAATATACTTCAGGCTGGGCATATCCTCAGAAGTGCTCAACAATATAACTTTTGGAACTGCTTATGGGAGAAAACTCCTTAGTATATTCTGGGACCTATTGTTAATCCCTATTTAAGTTATAGTTGAGCTGGGAAAAACTATTGCAGTCAGCAACCTCCCCAGGTCCCAGGTTCCCTTGAGATTCTCAGAGTCTCCTAAATCTATTATGTTTGGCAGGCTGGACTCAGCAAATGTGAATCACGCAGTTGCTTTTGCTCTTCTTTTCCTTTTCTTGTTTGTAACTCTCAGTCAATCTCAGCAACTCCATCCCAACCTTAATTATATGCTTGAGCTATCCAGAAGTTGCCAATGTAGAATCTTGCTTAGGCCGAACTCTTTCCTTACTTTTTTTTGGCAAGGAACTTATAAATTTTATCTACATATTAATGACTTTCCACATTCAAAATGTGTTTATAGTGCTATATTGGCCAATGAAACAATATAAAATGGAAAATGAAATGTAGTGATGGGATGAGCACATGCTATATGCCAGTTACTGTTCTGAGCATTAAACATCTTGACTCTACTCAGCCTTTTTTAAAAAAGCAAATTAAATTATTAAATATAACCAAGTGTGGTAGCACACACTTGTAATCCCAGCACTCTGTCAGGCTGAGGCAGCAAGATCAAAAGTTTGAGCCCGGGGCCAGGGATTTAGCTCAATGTTTCCTGCACCTGCCTTGCAAGCATAAGGTCCTGAGTTTGATCCCCGGTACCGGTACCAAAAAAAAAAGTTTGAGCCCAGCCTTGGGCCAGGGATTTAGCCCAGTGGCACCACGCCTGCCTCATAAGCACAAGGTCCTGAGTTTGATCCTCAGTACCGGGAAAAAAAAAAAAGTTTGAGCCCACCCTGAACATCTTAGTAATTTAGCAAAGCCATCTCTAAAGTGAAAAAGGGAGGGGTGAGGCTGGAGATGTAGCCTGCCTCAAAATCAAAAATTAAAAAGGGATGGGGATATAACTCAGTGCAAGAGCCCTGGGTTCAATTCCCAGTATCACAAACAAAATAGAACAACTGAATGGAGACTATTTTAAAAATATATGTTGGTTTAATGTCCTCATTATTAACTTCAAATTGTTTAATACCCAATCAGCCTCAGTTATATAATTAAAATTTTTATTTTTCTGGTATATCTCCTTTGTAACCAAGGGTTTAACTTTTCTTCACTTTGAGTTCTATGATTTTGTAATTCAGAAAATGTTTTGTTATGCTTATATGCTGTCGTATGTTTGTCGTATGTTTGCTTTTATATAAAAAGGCTAGGTAAGTGATTAGGAGGAGAATTACTGTCTTTCAGAACCTAACAGTTTCAGGAAGAAGGCTGGTATTTTCATTGATGGATTGCAGTTAGGAAAAGATTTCATTGAATTGCATAAACTTCTACAAAATTCCTCTTTCAAAAATGCGAAACTCTATG
Source organism: Heterocephalus glaber (assembly GCF_000247695.1). The sequence continues at coordinate 318,216 of NW_004624900.1, read as the reverse complement.
GCCCGGATGTTGGTCAGCCTCGAGGAAAGACGGTTAAGATGCTGCAGAGGTAAGAACTAGAGGACGCAGGACTGGTTTTTTCTTCCTTCCTTCCTTCCTTCCTTCCTTCCTTCCTTCCTTCCTTCTGGGGTGTCAGAGGGTCTCAATATGTGGTTCATTCTGGCTTTGAACTATGTATCCCAGACTTGCATCAAACTCTCTGTGATCCTCCTGCCTTAGCCCCCGGAGTGCTGGGATTACATGTGTGCTCCACCACCCCTGGCACAACCATTTTTCTTAAAAATAAATGTTCCTCTCTGGTGGAGAATCCACAGCAGCCCACATGTTATTAAACAGCTGGCCACCTGACTATGTGGTTTGCCAAAAGCAGACTCATTGGCTCAGATGACCAAGGGTACAAGGATAAATGGCATTGATAACAAAATCTATTATGAGAATCTGGAACTTTGTGTTTGAGCCTAACAAATAACCAGTTATTTCTGGGAAATCAAACCTTGAGCAACTATTGTGCATATGTAGGAGGACTACATGATAACCATAGTGGCATTTTTGTTCCAGCTTCCTGCAGACTGGTGGAGAGGTAGTAGATTCGATTACCTGGCACCAGTAAGTGTCTCTTGTTCTTCCTATGAGGAAAGAAAGGCTGATTTTGTCTATCGCTAGCTTTCAAAAAATTATTTTTACTCAACTGCTAATTGGCTTTATGGTTTAAATAAGAAAAAAATAATAT
>NW_004624900.1:280846-301143 GCF_000247695.1 Heterocephalus glaber | reverse complement strand
GATCCTCTTTCTCTGTAGGGCATATCTGCCTGCACTCTTACTGAGGATCGAGCCCAGAGGCCTGGGAACGCTAAGGACCTGCTCTCTTGCCACACAATGCTCTAGCCACACCAGGTTTTCTTTACAACGGATTCTGTGGCAACTTGTGGGTTTGTTTTCTCCCCTTGCTGGGGTGGTTTACTTTAGGCAGCCATTCAGCTTTTTGGTTCTCCACTGTCCCTTCCTGCCCCTGTTGCCCTGTACCTGTCCTGCTGCTTGGGCGTATGTAACTTCTCAGGTCTCTGGTCCCTTGTGTCGCCCACCTCTGCCCCACAGTGGTGCCCAGAACCTCTTCTCCTCCAGGACAGACCTCACATGTTTGGAGGACGACTGGGCTATCTCCTCCCTAGGCTAAAGACGCCCAGTTTCTTCAGTGATTCCTCTTTTGGCTGCATTTATCAGACCCTGTTGCGTTCTGATCACATATCCATGCTTTACTGTTAGAAAACTGGTGAAGTTATAAAAGATATTTTATTTCCCTAACTTTCCTTTGATAAGTATATTACTTCCACTCTTCTCTTTATATTTTGCCTACAATATCCCAGATAATTTTGACAAATACCTAGCCTGTATATTTGCTTATATTAATGACTCAGAAAGTTAAAGTCGCCCTAAAAAAATTGTTTAATTGAACAACTTTTGTGTAGTGCCTTTGGAGGGTTCTGAGTATTATTTAATAAATATCTGAGTAAATATATTGCTACACTTGATCTTAGCCAAAAGGCCGAGAAGCGATAAGAGAAAATATTTTCTAATATAAAATCAGTATTTTCTATTTGTCTTAGATAAGTTTCCCAGCATCTCCAATTCTGCCAAATCCACTGCTTGCTAAAGCTTTATTTTATCTGAAACTTGAAAAAAAATGACTTCTACTTCTTTATCCTCATGTTGCAGTCTTCAAAATATAAAACAAGCTACTACTGTCAAATATAACCTCACCCTCACTGTCCAGCCTAATGTAGAAGTAATCAGCAGACTAAGCTTACACCCAGTAGCACACAGCATCTTTAAGGCTCTGAATGCTGGTCAAACAGCATGATTCTCATCTTTGCCACAGCAGCACTGTTCTAGTGATCAGGTCTACTTTTGGACTGAGGCTGCACGGGCCCTCCCCAAACACACTTCTGGAACTTTTGTTACAGAACTCGAAGCTGAGCATCTAACCAAGTTAAATGGAAACCATTTTCTTTTTCTAAATACTTTTTGTATTATGAAAACAGCACTTGTTTATTGTTGAAAACAGAGGATTAATGTCAGTTACATTTATGTCATATATGTAATACATGTACTCTGTATAACAGTGCCTTGCAGAGAGTAAACACTATAAAAGTATCATGTATCATTATTTCTCATTTGTGTAAATATAGTAACCTGTTAAATAATCCTACCAATATTCAATATTCATTCTGTATGTATATACATATACACTGTTTTTACTTAAGAATGGGGAATGGGTATTGTATATATTTTTTTAAAAACTTGATTCTTTTCCCCTTCATGTGCCTAATATTTATTCATAGCAGTTAATGTTCATGTACTACATAATTTTAATGGCTACACAGGATGCCATGGTGGGAGTCATTAGTTTTGTTTTGTTTTTGTACTGGGGATTGAACTTGTGCTTGTGAGGCAGGCGGCGGAACCACTGAGGTAAATCCCTGGTCCCTAGCCATTAGTTTATTTACTTAGTCCTGCACTGTTATTTTATTGTTTCCATGTAGCATGACTACATAGTTTTCTTGTTTTCAAGGTCTCTCACCCCCTCCTGTGTCTAAGGATCCATGAGAGGAAAGATTGGTTTCCATCCTTTCTGGGGTAGAGGCTCAGCACTGGGCTGTGTAACCTAAGACACATCAGTAACAAAGCCGTGACTGTGCTGCAGGCTACACTCACACCTGTGGGCTTTTGTGTTGACACCTATAGCACAACAGTTTTCAGACGAGGTTGAGGAGGAAATGTCATAACCATAATCAGGAAACCATAAACAAAAATAGGCTTTGGAAACATTTAAAAAAATGATAGTAGTGTCTATTCTGTGTGAAATTGTTTTTCATTTTATGACTCAGTTTTTGAATTCCAACAATGAAATACACAGAAAACACAAGCTTTTCTGTGGTTTAGCCAAACAACATTATTTTTGTTTCACTATAGCAATATGCATTCTACCAAAATATCTTATTAACGAATATGTACTTCGTTAATGGGGAGCAAGGGGAGTTAGGTAGTTTATGAACAAATTTATAGGACACAGCATTGATTATCATTTTTATGTTAAATTAAAGAAATTTACATTTTATTCCATATAGATTTCTATTTGCTTTAAATAAAAATATTTTCAATTATTTTCCATCAAATTGCCACAACTCTGCAAGGTATGTCATGTTTTCCCTTTTTGTCCCTCTGCCACATTGCCTAGCATAGGTATCTGTATTCTGTTTTCTGCCAAGGGCCACATAGTAAATATTCCAGGCTTTGCAGCCCACATGGTCTCTGTCCAACGACTCTTCTCCATGGCAGACTCAGATCACCTGGGTCAAACCCCACGGACATAGTGTTAAGATACTCGTTATATAACATGGGTTGCCACAAACAAAATTTTGGTCCAAATAAAAGATTTTACAACTCTTTAGAGCCGTGGGGCTTGCACAACACGGCTGACTCAGGCTCCTCTTTCCTCTTTGCAGATCGGTCCGACTCAATGGTCAAACTCTGAGGATGGTGGATGACCAGACCCTGCCGGCTTTGACAGAAAAATCTCTCCGCCCAGGAAGCTCACTGGGCTTGCCAGCTTTCTCGTATGGGTTTTTTGTGATAAAAAATGCCAAAGTTACTGCTTGTTTATGAACACGAAACACAAACGCCAGTCCTGAGGTTACATATTTCAAATGCATTGATGAGTAAACCAACACTTGAGCTACAGAAGGCAAACAGATCCACTACAGATCCACTAGGGGGCGCTTCTGGGACACGGGGAACACCCTCCATACTAGATGTAGCACAGTAAACTCTGGTCTAAGAACAGTGCTGATAATAATAGAGAATAATACCACGTGGCAGACATGATGCTTAGCATTTGGCATGCACTATTTCTAAGGATATGGAAAATGTATACGAATGCTCCCAGTACGGCCAGGAGGCAAGCACGTGGAGGATGTGTTATTCACTTTAAGAAAGTACTTGTTTTATTTTTAGGAGCTGTCAGATTCTTTCCTTCACTTGCTATCTTTCTGGGCTCCCATGGGGAAACTTTATAGCCACAACCTTGAAATTGGTTGTAAAAAAGAAACCTTCTCTCTGCACTTTATCAGGAGCAAGATCCAGCCACTGTTCCTCTTCTCTCTGTCCTATTTGTCTTCATCAGTAGTAGTTTGTGAGAGGACAGCTGGTTACATATGAGAATGTCAAAAATTGGTGAAGACATTTCAGAGGGAAGGGATTATGTAAACTTCAAAGAAAGCTTTTGAATGACTGTAAATGAGATTGATTTACCAAGAGATGTTCTCCTAGAGAACATCCAATATATTATAGTCACCTGTTAGTGTTTAATTTTTCTCTACTGTTCTCATTTCAATTGGGAAGTGTTGAGCTGTAAGTAATAGAAAACCCCTATTCAGGTGGCTTGGACAATAAGGAAAGTTATAGCCCCACATAATGAGAGGTTCAAGGAGGGCAGACCCTGGATGTGTTACCTGAGAGGCAGGCTCTTTCCCTCTCTCTGCACTGCCATCTTGAGCATTGGCATCATTCTTGGTCTGGTAACATGACTGTAGGTATTCTGTGGTCTTATTCAGACCTGGTTGCAACCAGAAGAAGAAGATGAGCAGTCTTTTCTGAAGAGCCCTTTCCCAGAGGTTGTCCCAGCAAACCTCTCCTCTTCCTTCATGTTGACTAGCCAGGAAGAAGTCATGTGGCTATTTCCCCAGTCACTGCCCATGACCACCTGATGCCTAGCCCTGTCTCTGAGTGAACCCCATTTGGAGTGGAGAACTTGGTTCTGGGACATTCACTGCTCTGGATATGAGAGTTCTGTGCTTATCAGAAGCAAAATATAGTAATTTCCCCTAGTTTTTAATCCTCCTAAGGATTAATATTTATATTTATGCCTGTGACTATTATCTCAAACCTAAGTACACTTATAAAGCTAAAACTTAAAATTTGGATGGTTCCATATGCTTAAATTTTATATGTAAGTGATTTTTATATTTTCACATTTGAAATAAATTTTTTATAACCTTAATATCACATGACTAATTTTTAATGAAACTAAAGCTTACAGATTCCTACATTTGGGAACTTTGTTGCCCTTCACCTTTATTTGTCTTTTCAGCATCTCTCCAACACCAAAGGACTTGACCTTGAAGAAAAAGATGATTAAGCACAAACACATAGATTTAGTCATGACTGAAGTCCTGTCTTGTCCGTTTTTCCCCTAACCCTTCTACTTAATAAATTATTTTATCATCCCTAATTTTTCACTCATATTACTATAATAATCTCTTTGGTGTTCATTTTGACTTTGCTTAAAATTCTTAACAGTCTCCCCATTTCTTACAGACACAAGGTCCTCCATCACCTGGCACCTGTCTTTTTCTCCAATCTTAGCTCTTGTCACCCTCCCGAGGACCATGGGTCTCTAAGCACAGATGGGTTGAAGAGTCCGAACACATGTGCTCTTGGACCTTTTGTTCCCAAATCTTGCATGCTGTTCCTCTGACTTGACATGGACTATCCTAATGCTCCTCTGGGGGACAAACTCATGCTTATGAAGGAAGATGCAGCTCAGACACCAATTTCAACATCTCCTCTATCATTCAAATACGGTTCCTCCTTCTCTGCTTCCACAGCACGTTGCACATTTTCTGTGGTCCTTGTGACCCTTTTGAATGGAGTGTGTGAATCTGCTTCATTTGACTTGAAGCTTACGAGAAAATATGCAAATGTCTTAATCAACTTTGAATTACCTATGCTTAACAACTTGTAACCACACACAAAAGTAACCAATCAGCTATCTTCTTTTTGTTTTTAATTAAGGGTTTTTATTTTGCTGTTTTTTGGGGGGTTTTTTGTTTTTTGGTACTGGGGATAGAACTCGGGACCTTGCCCTTGCAAGGCAGGAGGCAGAACTACTGAGCTAAAGCCCTGGTCCAGCTGTCTTCTTAATGACATAAAAGAGTGTTCAAATTTGAAACTAGGCTGAGGTATTTTGGGTTTGAATATTCAAAAATCATTTAATATTTCAAACCTGAAAAGGTATTATCTCCTACCTCTTTGAAAATCTTTTACATTAAAATTAATGTCAGTGAGCTGTCACTATTGGTGGGTGGTTATATGAAAAACTGGCGGCCTGATTATGTGAAGAAAGGAACACTAACAGTTATGTGCTGAGAAATATTAAATGTACAATAATTTAAAGTTTCCCTTAACCTCCATAGGGGAAGCTCTTGTCCAGTCCATCACCTCAGTGAGACTTTGAGCCCACATTCTTCTGTTAGCAGTGAGTCAAACATTTATTTTCTGCATTGCATCCTATTGACTCAAAATTGCTTATAGCTTTTAGTTTGGTGCTTGTGGTTCACTTTGTCTCCATGAAAACGAGACTTTCCAAGTCCATGTATGAAATGCACGTGTTCACAATTTTGGTATTTATACCCTCCTCCTTTTTTTAAATGACGTAGCTGGTCCTGTTGTGGGAGACTCCCTGAAGAACAAACCACTGGGCCTTCATACATGTGCCTCGTATCCAGCTGGCCTGCTGCATCTGCTGCTCCGCTGGGTTTACTTCTGACCTCATGCTCTCCCCACTCTTTTTTTTTTTAAAGACAGGATCTTGCTATGTGGCTGGTTTTTTTCTTTTCTTTTCTTTCTTCTTTTTGGTACCAGGGATCAAACTCGGGAACTTGAGTTTGCAAGGCAGGCGGTGGAACCACTGAGGTAAATCCCCAGCTATGTGGCTCAGTTTGACCCTGAACTCACTACAAGCCCAGACTATCCTTGAACTCTCAGTGATCCTCTTGCCTCAGCCTCTTAAGTGCTGGGATCACAGGTGTGCACAACCACACTCAGCTTCTCCCAACTTTTAAAACACTTCTCTTCATAGTTTCTTCATGCCATTTTGAACTCTTCTACCTAGTATGATGGGTGAAAGCATTCTTAAAGCTTTTGTGAAAGTCCATTATATAACTTAGTAAAACCAGAAATGTTTGACACTCTTTTAGGAATCTAGCCTAAGGAAAGAGTGTAACAAAAACAGTCTGGGGGGGGTGGCTTATTCATAGTAATAAAAAGTGAAAATCATCCAAATGCCTGTAAAAGCAGTTACCCAAGAGAATGGGTAAGTACTGGTTCTACCCACACAAGGAATGATTTTGCAGCCATTAACAGCCATTTCAGAAGAGCACATAGGACCTGGGCATCCTGATGCATGCCTGTAGTCCTGGCACTTGGGAGCCTGAGGCAAGAGGATTGCTGTGAGTTCGAGACCAGCTTGTGCTACATAGTAAGTTTAAGAACAGCCTGAACTGCACAGCAAAACCTTGTCTCAAAAAAAAAAAAAGAAAGAAAAGAAAGAAAGAGAACATAGTGCAAGAAAATGCTCATAACAACCCAAGAAGGGAGCTGAGGAAGCTTCCTATAGAAAGGCTCTGCTCAGCAGTTAGGGAAAGATTTAAATCCCTCTGCTTGACATGTGCAATTACCAGGATCACTCACATTAAAATCCAGTTGTTCCTGCTTCCAACTTGTTCTCTGGAATTCCAGTCAATAATGTCAACTCTTGCCATAGGAAAGGCACTGTGCCAGCTGCTACTGGAGACTCAAACTAGAATGTGCTCAGTGGTTGCTTTGCAGTTCTTATTTTTGACAACATGGATCACTTCCCCCTTCTTGAAATTGCCTTCTCTCTTGGCTTCCTCAAAACTGTCTCTACCAGTTTTCCAATTATCTCTCCAGCTGCCCCTCCTATGTATCTTCCTTGGGTCCCATTCCTGTGTTGTCTGTATATGATGGAGTTTTTGTGACATGATTTAAGCTATCCTCTGTCTTATCCCTCAACCCATTCTTGTGCCACCATACCTACAGTTCCAAGAATGGGTCCTGGGTTCGCATGTCTAATATGCATTAATTTTATCCTGAATATGAACATGAGGTGTTTAGATCAGAGAGGTTTTATTATTATTCACTTAAAAAACAAACACTAAATATGTGATTCTCCAGTCACAATTCTTTTTTACTTCAAAAAAATGTCATTTTATTTGTACACTTAAAAATTTGTACATAGAAACTTGTAAAACTGTTCTGTAAAACTGAAAGAACTGTCAGGGTGAAGTTTTTTTAAACACTGAGGAAATTAGAGAAATAAAACAAAAACAGTAAAATGTTTAAAAGATTAACATTTTTCAAGTATAAATTTTATAAATACAAATTCACAAATTATTCTGAATGCTAAATAAATATCTAGTTAATAAACCGAGACTTAATATGTCCAGCCAGCACCCATTCACAGTTCTTACCCTTGCAGCAATCCAGTGACAGGCAGACCAAAGCCAGGGAGGTTACATATCTTATTCCTGCACACTTGGCAGTCTGGGTGAGAAGAGGATATGGATTTTCTCTGCTGGTATACAGGAGAAAGGCTGGTGACTCCCCACACCTCATAAAAATAGGAGGGAAACCTTTTGCTTGTCAGAGACAGAATGGAAAGGATTCTGTGCTTCCAAAGAGAACTTTCTGGAATGTAAATGAAGTCTCTCTGGCCAGAGCTCCCATTTGTCTCCAGCTTTCATGACCTAGAGACCTTCATGCTTCTGGGCCTCACTGCTCCTTGAAAGGTCAGCATCTAGGGAGCTCGTGTTCCAGGGCTCCCAGTACCTTTGGTGCTGGCGCATAATTTATAATTTAGATTATGCACCAGCTCCATAGGTATAATATATCTCTGCCCCTGGATCCCGGCTGGGAGGTCTAGAAATGCCTGGAACCTCCTGAGTGCGAAGAGTGTCTTATTATTCATTTCCACCAGAGCCGAGTTTATGCAAAGGAGGTGACTCCAGATGAGCCCTCAGAGAATTTCAAGGGAGATTAGAGGAGATTAGAGGCTGAGGACTTTCTCTGTCACCTCACCCTCATTCTCAAGGAAGAGGGAGACTGGAGATGGAGTTCAGTCACTGTGGCCATGAAGTCTCCATAGAAACGTGTTGAGTAACGAGGCCAGGAGAGCTTCTTGGGGTGAAGATGTTTATGTGCTGAGCAGGAGGGTGCACTGGACTCCCAGGGATAGAAGGTCCTGTGCTTGGGTCTTTCTGAACCTGGCCCCCTGCACCCCTTCATCTGGCTATTCCCATGTCCTCCATCATGAACTGGTCTTGCTGGCTTGTGTTCTGAGCCGTTCTGAGGAACTACCATGCTGAACAGGGGAAGAAAGCAGGTAGCCGGGGGCCTGTCTGTGTCCAGAGTGTGCAGCAACCCTGGGCAGTGAGCGTTGGAACTGATGTGAGAGGTAGGACACCCAGTTTGTGTCAGAGACTGAGAATTACTGTTAGGAAAAGAACATTTTCTCTGCACTTGGTGCTCCTTGAGATGGAGCTTTTATTCTCTGCTAATCACCATATTTCTGTAAAATAAGAATTCAATAAACAGTTTGTTATATTATTATTTACAGTCTCTGAATTGACAATCAAAATGAGATAAGCACACAAGTTATCATCAAAGTAAAATTACTTAAATTCCATAAAATAAACAAAGTTCCATTAGTATTTTAAGAAGAGAAAATAGACTTTCCAGTTGAAGGACTGCCTGCTATTGCAAATGCCCATGATTGCAGAAGATGCTTTCGGTGGCAGAGAGTTCCACAAACCAAATGGCACCTCAGACACTCAGAGCCACTTCCTCCTCCCCAGGTCCTCCAGCTCCAGGCCTCCTTCCCCCCAAGCACAGAAGCCACTCTGCTGACAAGTCTCAGGGCTGCACTTTGTTGATCCATACATACACATGTTGATAGCACAACTCATAACAGCTAAATCTTGAAAGAGGCCTATATGCCCATCAACAGATGAATGAATAAAGAAAATTTCATATTTACACACAATGGAGTACTATTCTGCCATAAAAAAGGATAAACTTGAGTTATTTGTAGGAAAATGAGACCCAGTATTAAGTGAAATAAATCAGACACAGAAGCTTAAATATTGCACAGTTTCTCTTATATGAGAAACCCAAAATATAAATGAAGAGCAAAATAAAAAAGAGAGAGAGGCTCTGCTGCTACCAAGGAATCTGGAAGAGGCTTCACTTCAGATAAGGGTGCTCCCACTGGCAGGCAGCTGCAGGGCTCTGCCTGTGACCAGCTTCAGCATCCAGCTGCAGGGTGAGGCCTGGCCACTGTGGGATTCCTGCCTCATGCACACCTCTCTGAGTACAACTCACCAGAGACAGGACAACAGACAGCATTCTCATTCCTGACCTAAATCACCTAAAAGTGATAACCCGGGAAAGAAAAGGTGGAATCTTTCCCCGAATCTGTGGGAATACATACTGAGAGGCTCCTAAGATGCTTAATGAAGCTGGGTATTGTGGTGCACATCTGTAATACCGGCAGTCTGGGATACTGAGACAGGAGAATCAAAAGTTCAAGCCCATGCTGGGCAACTTGGTGAAGTAGTAAGAATCTGTATCAAAATAAAACTGGCTGGAGATGTAGCTTGGTGTGAAGGCCCTGCGTTCAATCAATTATCAGTACAACAAGACAAAACAAAAATAAAAACTTGGTTTTTTTTTTGTACCAAGGATCGAACTCAGGATAGTGCTATGCTGCTGAGCTAAATCCCCAGACAAAAACCTTAATGAGAATCACATCACATAGATATTTTCCCCTTTGGGACAATCGAAGTACTGATACACCAACAGAAAGGAAGTGTTTACCGTGGTTCCAAAGAGCGAAGGTTTGAGAATTCAGATGAAGAAGGAATTGAAACATGTGGATGAGGATGGATGGATGCCAGGGCGCCTCCAGCAATGCTAGCCCTGCTTAGATCTCTTAACTGTCCTCCAGCATCAGGAGACTCCACATAAAGACCCAGATCCTCAAAGAGCACTCAGCCAGGGTCAGCACAGCCACAGGATCTCTGCAGTGTCCTGCAGGAAGTTCCCTACCTCCTGGATGGCAGAGGCAGCAGCAAAACCCTGCAACTTCTGCCCCTGGCAGGAGAGCAGAAAAGGCCAATGGCAGATGTGGTTAACAAGGGCTGTCATTTTAGAGTTCTCCTTACTCCTGGGGACAGGCTTCAAGCACTCAACTGCAGTGTTTTATCTGAAGTCTATTTATTTTGCTTGCAGAAGTGTGGCAGTTTCTGGGTTGCTGTTTATCAACAAGTGCTTGTTGAGTCAGTGGCAAAACGAGCTGGGAAAAGGAAGCTTCTCAATGCACTGCTTTGTCTTTACCTTGGAGCACCTTTTACAAGGAATGTCCTAAGCTGAGTCTAATCATCTGACTTCAAATATTTGTCTGTTAGAATGCCTAGTACTTTACGGAAGGAGGAAGAAAACTTGTGTAGTGTTTCTGTTCAGACGAGTGATATAGAGTGATATACTTCTGTTTCTGTTAGAAGTAGAACTGCAATTGAACAAACTGTGAGTTAGTTTTGTACAATTATTAAGAGCTGCCCTTTCCCCACTACCACTACAGGCTTAAGCAGATGGTGGTCAAAGAGGTTTAGCTATGAAGTATAAGTTGTGTTCTTGGTTTTCATTATACAGCAGAACAATAATATGTTTCTGGCTTTGTAACTATGTTACACCAATGCTGTGTTTGCACAGTACCATTTTACAGGAAAGAGTGCACACAGCAGGCTTGCGACTATCATCTTTAGAAAGCCCTTGCAAGGCTGACCCTTGGCTATCATCTAGGAACTTAAATTTTGGAAGAGATCATTCCTAGAACTGACAAAATTAGCTTTCTGTGCCCCAAGTGTTTTTAAAACAGTATGTTACTACTGAATATCTGCTTTCTTTCTAAGCTTGGAAAGCTAGTACATGCAAGACAGGATGCTTACATGAGCTGCCCCCGACAAAAGCCCTGGCCACGGAGTCTCTAAAAGGTTCCCTGGAGGTGACAGTTCACACATGTCATAGTTCACTGTTGAAGGAATTAAGCTCTGTCCTGTCTGGTTCTATGAGGAGAGGACTTGGAAGCTTGTACATAATTCAGACATCCTTCCAGGAGCCCCCCTTTTTAAATTTTTTGGTATCAGAGATCGAACTCAGGTCCTTGAGCTTGCAAGGTAGGTGGCAGAACCACTGAGTTAAATCCCTGGCCCAAGGAGCCCTTTTCTTTTGCAAACTTTGCTTTGTATCATTTGGTTGTAATAAACCAGCCATGAGTATCACTATACACTGAGTCCTCAAGTCCCCCTGTGGATCACTGAAGTTGTCAGTGGTCTTAGAAACTCCTATTAGTTATCTAGAAAGAAAACTGCATTGAGTAAGCCTATAGGATTGGAATAAAAATTGCCTCCCCCCCCAAAGTTAGTGCTTCCTTTCATATGCCAGATGGGCCCCTCAGGGATTCAAATCATACTGAGTACTGCTTTGTTCCTATAAACACAAATTGCAATTCATATTAGTACTGAAAATGAACCCCAAAATCCTCCAACATAATTTATTCATCTTTGTGGACCTTGAGACTGTACTTTTTTTTTTTTTTTTGGTACCTGAGATCAAACACAGTATCTTGCGCTTTCAAGGCAGGAGGCAGAACCACTGAGCTAAATCCCCACCCGATACCATACTCTTAAGTGAAATAAATCAGACACACATATTTAAATACATTGTTTCTCTGGTGTGAGAAACGGAAAGTGGAAGTAAGGACTAAAATGTATAATAGATATTGGGAAATGGGAAGAAAATGTTCACATGGGAAGGGGAACAAGGGAGGAGGGAGGGAGAAAGGAAGGGACAAGAAAAAAAAGTGAAAATGGAAAAATTGGAAACAGCTTTTGTATATAGGGTGGGGAGGGGCCTTGAGGGGAGAGAGGATGGAAAGAGGGGCGGGATGCACCATGTACAGGTGCAAGTTCCCGCTGATGAGTGTTATTATTATGTATGCCTAAAATGCACCAATAAATGTTGTACTATAAAAAAATGTATTCATGTTTGTACTAAGTATAAGAAATGTTTTATGATCCTCTTTTCCCCGAAGGCGGAAAGAGTATTCACGATGCTCTTGAATTTTAAATCACTAGGTAGACTGTAGTAGACTCCAGGCAATGGCAACAGCACACGGCCATAAAAGTGCCCTGTGTTTGGTACCGCAAGCCCATTACCTGGAGAGAGGCTGAGTATAAACTGTGGGCGAGGAGAAGGGAGCAATTAAGTCAGAGGCTTCGAATGTCAACTTGGGGAATTTGGACTTAAACTGGTTAGATCATAGATTCAATAGATGACTCATAGTATGCCCTTCAAGGTTAAGGAGAAACTCAAGTCACACCAGGTCTAAGAGAGCTGGAGACGTCACAGATTGCAGGGTGGCGTCATTCTCCGCAGGGGGGAGGAAGATGCGGGCGCCCCCTGCCTCATCCTACTCAAAACCAGGCAGACACCAGAGCAATGAGGTGGCAGATTTTAAGAAAAGGAGCCTGAAGATTAACCCAGATCACCAGAAGACTGAAATCCAAAGAAAGGTTTCCGTGGGTCCTCCGGCTCGAGGCCAATTGCCCGCACACTGGGCGTCCCGGGTGGAGGCCGCGCAGCAGTGTTGCCAGTCTAGGCTTTCACCTGCGCAAAGAGAGTCCTTAACCTTGAATGCAGTTTTACAAATTGATATTTTGGGTTCAGCAGGGTTATCGCAGCTTTTCTTTTTCTGGCACAACTAGCCGTCTAAATACACACTACCCTCTTGCATCCATCGAGAAAGCCGACCAGCTACCCGGTAGGGCGACCCGGAAGCTGCCCATCCACCCTGTCTCCCCCTGCTTCCTGGAAGCCCCTGCGCATGCTTGCCCGCGGCCGCGCCGGAAGTAACGTCACCGCGCGCCTGGCCGGTCGTTATGCAGGCCTTGCGGGGAGCCAGCTTCGCGCGGGGCCTAGGGGCCCTGGTTCCAGCCTGGCTATGGGGCTCTCGTGGCCGCCCCTTGGCCCTGGCGCGTGCGGCAGGGGCGCTCGGAGTGGGGGGCAGGCGGACCCCGGCCCGGCGGGAGCCGCGCGCGCGCGCGTTGGGCCTGTCGGCCGCGGCGGTGGTGAGCGCTGCGCCCCGCCCCCTGCAGCCCTACCTGCGCCTCATGCGCCTGGACAAGCCCATCGGTGAGTGCGACTCGGGCGCTGGGAGGCGACCTCCCCAGGAACGCGTCGGCCTCCCGCCCTGAGCCCTGAGCCCCAGAGGCGGGCTGAGATCAAGCTCACTCATGCTCAGTGTAACAGGAGGCCATCACAGGCTTATGGGCTGAGTCCTGGAGCCAGATCTCTTGGATCTGACTATCCATTCAGGAAGCTTGGTTAAAGTACTTAACCTTTCTGAGCTTTACTTCTTACCTATAAAATGAAGATACTAATACTCTATAAGGTTACGTGAAGTTCCACAAACACATGTTAAGTACTTTGAACAATGCCTGACATAAAGGCCATTATTCCTGCATAAATGGGGATTAGAGAAAATTGTGTTTATAGTCATGTATGTTAAGATGATATCAGCCTACATGCTTTGGCTCTAATTTTTTTATAAAACTTAGAATTCATTCAGCAAACCTTTTTGAGCCCCTACTGCATATGCTAGGAACAGTAATTGACAGTGCTGGAATTCCTGGTTTAATATTTCTTTATTTAAATTCTCCTCTTGTGGGGTAATTTTATGTTTGTTGTTTTACTTTATTGAAGGTGTATCTTGTCACTTTCATAAGCCAGTAGTGGTTTTCTTTTTGGAGAAGGTAAATGGGTCAGTCAACCCACATTACTTCAGGAAGTTTCAGCAGGTGGTATTCTTTCCACCAAATTAGCAGTGCGTTTATGGTTGTGTTATCTTAAAGATAATCTCTTAGGTGAATGAGTCCTAGACTTGGTTTAATCTGCCCATCACCTTTTAGAACTTGCTCCCTTTACTTCATCTCCCAGAGATTATCCTTTTTTCACAATAAACATTTCTTTCTGCAACCTATTTGTCTCTTACCCTTACTATCTCTGCATCTTTCTTTACAGAAGGGAGCATAAGGAATCAAAGTGTCATAGACAAGACAGGAGAAAAGACAGAAAAACATGTTGCTGGGAATCAGTAGGCACAAGAAGTAGAATCTAAATGTTGTATATTTAAGTATACATAGTTGACCTAAGGCATAGACTATAGACACGTTGCCTGGGTTGGAATTCTCCTATGGCCACTTTTTACCTGCATACCTTGGATAAATTACTTCCTCTCTGGTTCAGCATCTGTATTTATAAAGTTGGTGTAATAAAAATAGCTCCAGCCTCATAGGATTGTTGTGAAAATTATCAACGTCCTATGGAAACCCCTGCAAACCATCGTTGCTAATATTGTCATCTCATCACAACTCGGTGAGGTAGATATCTTTTTCCTTCCTTTACAAATGAATCCAAGACTAAAGCCCTGAGAAACCTTAGTGCCTAGTGTCACTCACCTTACATGCCAATGGGGAAGTCTCACTGCTCTTTCCACAGGAGCTCTTATGTAGAGGAACCATACAGATTCCCATCAGTAAGTAAACCCCATACTTACAATACAGACTACTTGTTGCCAAGGAAATTTTGTTTTCTGACACTGCATTATAGTTGATGACACATTTTCCTTTGTAAATTTTTTTCTTTTTAATGGAATCTTTAGTTCTGATAGATGAAAAATGTTACTGAAATGTAGTTTTAATGTGTGTTTCTCAAAGTTGAGTGTGTCTTCTTTTTTTTTTTTTTTTTTGGTACTGGGGATTGAACTCAGGACCTTGCGCTTGCAAGGCAGATGGTGGAACCACTGAGCTAAATCCTCAGCCCGAGTGTGTCTTCTTATGTAGAAGAGCCATTTATTTGTATATTTCTTCTCCATGAATATTACTTTTATTATGTCTTTGGGGTGTTTCCTAATTGGATGACTTATCTTTTTATTCTCCATTTCTAGGGGTTCTTTACATATTAGGGAGAATAGTCCTTTATAATATGATGTGTATATTTCTGAGTTTCTTAAAGTGTTTTTTAAAATTTTGCTTATAGTGTTTCTTTAGGACATGGTAGTTAAACAAATGAAGACCAGTTAACTGACTTGAATTCCTACCTTTTTTGTCTTTCTACTTTTGCTTAGGAACCTGGCTGTTATATTTGCCGTGTACCTGGAGCATTAGTTTGGCAGCTGAGCCTGGGTGTTTTCCAGATTGGTACATGTTATCCCTCTTTGGCACTGGAGCTATTCTGATGCGTGGAGCAGGCTGTACTATTAATGACATGTGGGACCGTGACTATGATAAAAAGGTAGTTTCATCCTGGAAAGGAACAGAGCAGCAACTCTCAGTTTTGCAGAATGCCATGGTTGGGTCACTTTTGAATGCCACATAAAGCAACAAGATCACTTAGTGTTCACACTGACCTCCAGCATGAGAAGTGTGGGCATGAGGGAACAGCTGGCCATGCAGGTGCACTTCACTTCCTTTCTCAACACAAGTGTCCACAGGGCAAAGTGTGTATTTTGACAGTGAGAAATTTGGAAGGTGAAGGTAAAGAAATTAAAGGCTAGGAATGGATTCCATCCTGAACCTTAGTCATCCCTGCCTTTGAGATGTACTTTGGAACCCTAACTTCTTTTTTTTTTTTGGTGGTTGATACTGGGAATGGAACCCAGGGACTCCTCCATACAACTGTGCTAAGTGCCTGCTCTATCACTGAGCTGTGTTCCTAAATCAACTCTTAATCTAACTGAACCAAGGCAGTGCTGATAGCATTACCTATACAGAAGCACCCCCTTATCCTCAGTTTGCTTCTCAGGGTTTCAGTTACCCACTGTCAACCACAATACAAAAATATTAAAAGGGGGTTTTCAGAAATAAACAGTTTGTGAGCTTTAAATTGTGCACCATTCTGGGTAGTGTGAAGACATCTCTTACTAAAAGTATATTGTTATAATTATTGTTTTAATTACTATGATTACTTGCTTACTGTATCTAAAAGATAAATTTAATTTCCCATTGGTAGGTATTTATGAGAAAAAGCATAGTATAGTTGGAGTTTGGTATTGTGTGATTTCAGGCATCCACTGGAGGTCTTAGAATGTATCCCCCATTGATAAGGAGTAACCATAATTAGTTCCTTGAAGAAATACAACTTTATTCCTTTTTCTTAGAAAAATATTACATACTTGTTTAGAAAAATTCTGTAAATACAGAAATGAAAAGTTAGAAAGTATACATCCTTCTTGTCTCTTCCTCGTCCTCGAAAAAAACTTTAGTTAACAGTTTGCCCCACTGTATTCCTCTGGATCATTTTGTGCATACTCTAAAGCATGTGTGTATAATTATTTCTTTGTTGTTCAACAGACCTTTATTTTCTGAGAGAGGCCATTTTGTTTGCTTTTTATTCCAGCAGCTGTGCCCTATGTTCAGGATCATTAAATGCTTGTGTAAATAATTAATTTTGAATTGAAAGGAAGCCCATACTGAATTATATAATTTCTATATAATTATATAATTTCTATAAACTTATATAAAGTAAATCGTTTGCCTTTCATATAATCTGAATTTTCTCATTAACTTTTTTTTTTTCCTTTTTTTGGTACCGAGGATCAATCTCTGGACCTTGTATTTGCAAGGCAGCCAGTGGTACCACTGAGCTAAATCCCCAGCCCTCTAATCTGAATTTTCTTTAAGCAAAATACACTTAGAAGAATTTTTAGCTTATAGCACAGTGTCACATTCATATCATTTTAATTAAGAGAAATTTATTGAATACTTGCTGTGTGTGGGACCAGTTACAGGGTCTCAGATTGCATGAAGGGAAACATTTCTGACCACAGGATTGGTGTATTATAATCCAGTGACAGTTCCATGAAAATGCTGCCCACCTCTCAGCTAAAGGGAGGCCCAGAGAGAACTTGGCAGGAGTAGGGGACTGGGGTTAGCTTTGAACTCTGTCAGGATAAGATGGCACAAGAGGAGGGGGCTGGAGGTTGAAGGCTATGCTAGGCAGAAGGAACAGCAGGCACAGGGGCAGACTGTGACGCACAGTATATTACATTTGGTAACTGCAGCTCGGCAGTAGGACAGGATGTAGAGGAAGGTGGCAGGAGCTGTATGGCAAAGCAGCTCCATGCAGTGACGTGGTTGAGGTGTCTGATTTCCCAGCAGATGCACCCTTCTTGATTTGGAGGCTGACACTTCCATTTATTTATGAGGATTAGATCTGTTCAGATAAACATTTGAGATTATTTGGAAAGCGTTTTGTTCTTAATAATCTACCTTCCAAAACTAATTTAAGACCTGTGATTGGTGAATAGGGAACTTAAAGATGAAATGTAAAATTGTAATTTTTTCTGTTTTGGGTTAGTTGGTTTTTTTCATCTCTGAGGATACAACCCAGGGCCCTTGAACTACATCCTGCCCTGAGCTACATCCTTGCCCTGAGCTACATCTCCAGCTTTGCCCCCTTTTGGTTTTTTGAGACAGGGTCTCCCTAGCCTGAGCTAGAACTTGCAGTCCTCCTGCCTCACCCTCCTAGAGTGTTGAAATCACAGGGATGTGTCACCACTCCTGGCTTGTACATGAATGTTTATAGTGGCTTTAGTTGTAATTAACTGGAAACAATCAGATGTCCTTCATTGGATGCATAAACAGTGTATGATACATCCATACCATAGAGTACTACAGCACCAAAAAAGAATAAGCAATAAATCCATGCCACCTTTCAGAGAAGTACATCAAGGAGAAAAAACAATTTGAAGAGGTTAGATGCTGTGTGCTTCCATTCATGCAGCATCCTTGAAATGACATTACAGAATGGTGAATAGATAAGTTGGCAGGAAATAGAGAAAGGAGGCAGGATGTGGCTGTTAAAGGGCAAACTGAGGGATGCTTGTGGTAGTAGTGTTAACAATCTTTTTTTTTATTGTTAAAGTGTTACAATCTTGTTTGTAGCAATGGTGGGATCTTGGTTGTGAGGGGCTGGCAGTGGAGTTCACCAGTGCTAGAGTGCTTACCTAGCACACAGAGCCCTAGGTTCCATCTGCAGCAACACTCCCCACCCCCCCCCAAATCTTGGTTTTGAGATCATGCTGTACTTTTGCAAGATGTTACTATTGGAAGGAACTAGATAAAGAAATTCCCATGTCTTAAAACTCCAAAAGAAAAAGCTTTGTTAAAAAATAATATGTTCAAACCAACCAACTTTCTCCATTTATTTAGTGAAGTATGACCAGTTTAGTTCTCCTGAAGTGATTTTTTTTTTTCCCTGTAGGTAAAACGGAGCTGACTAGTTATCTTTTTCATGCCTTTTTTCAGATAGAAGGAAGAGCCCAGATGGTTTATTGGTGTACAGCAAGGTACTAAGAGAATGTGTTATAATTGTTGAGGTGGTTTTACTAACATGCATTTTAAAATATTCTATATATCTCTTTAAAAGGATGGGTTAAAAAGATTGGCCTAATTATAATCCTTATCTCAATTTCTTAAAATCAGTGTACCAAGGACATGTTCATGGGTTTTGCTTAATGCATTGCAAGTTAAATAAAGGGCTAATACATTAAATGGTAATTAAATTGTTACAAGGGTGTATAGGTTCTGTTTGTCGACGTTGCATATAATTTACCAGCAGCATGATTATGTGATAAAAATTAGGTTAAGAACATTAAAATACTAATCTTAATACATGGGTATGAATGATTTATTTTTGTAAGCTATGAGTGTTCTGGTTTCATAGACTAGGCTTTGATAATCAAGTTACATCATTTTTATTCTTGATTGGGTTTGTTTATTTGCACCTTTTGAACTTAGTAGGAAATTCTGTACTGAAGGAGAGTGAACCTTCTGGTTAGTAGAACTGGAGAAGCTGTGCTAACCCTCAGCATCTGTGACCTTGGAACGTTACTGAGCCTCTCATGGTTTCATCCACATTAGAAATGGCAAGAACTGGTTAAGCACAGCTGCCTGTGGAGGCCAACGGCACCCTCTATGCCCGTGCGTGGGTTGTGTCCCCAATTCCTTCAGTCATGCAATGCCTGAGCAGGAGGACACTCAGCAGATCGAAGGATGAAAATCTGTAAACAGAAGGCAATCTAGAACACATGTCCATACAGAGATTAACAAAGAAAATTATTCAGCGACCAATGGTCCTCTGGGAAAATTACTTTCGATGGAATCCAAGAAAACCAAACAACATTGATTTTTCCAAAGAAGAAATTCTGCAGAAAATTCATCTGTATAGTACATTTATTAACATATATGGTTACTTAACATCTGTGATTCATCACAGAATTTTAATAAGACCAATTAAAATATCTAAAGAGGTTAAAAAAAAAAGAAATGGCAAGAACTTGTGAATGATGCCGTTGTAGCTCTTACAATATGGCACATTACAAGCACTCAGATTCTTGCTGGAATTATGGAAGTATCTTGAAACATTAAAAATACTATTTCCAATTTAAAACCTTAGGAACCACCTCAAGCATAAAGATCCACTTCTGGTCCTCTAACCACTAGACTGAGTTTTTGGGAGCTACTTTATTGCCTTGTGAAGCATGATATAAATCTAGTCAGCAGCTCCTTTCTTTCTTTTTTTTTGAGACAAGGTCTCACTTTATAGTTCAGGCTGGCTCCGAACTTACTGTGTAGCCCAGGCTGGTCTCAAACTCAGAAATCCTCCTGCCTCAGCCTCCTGAGTGCTGGGATTACAGGTGTGCACCACCATGCCCAGCTAGCAGCAGCCTTTTTCTGTACAGAACCAGTTTGTAAATATTTTAGGTTTTGTTGGCCAAATCATCTTCATTGCAATTGATTAACTTCTTGTTAGAGTGTGAAAGCAGCCATAGACAATGTGTTAAAAAATGGATAAGGGGGCCTGGGGATTTAGCTCAGTGGTTCTGCCACCTGCCTCGCAAGCGCAAGGTCCCAAGTTCGATCCCTGGTACCAAAAAACCAACAACAACAAAACACACACACACACACAAAATGGCTAAGAGTGGGTTTCTGAATAAAACTTTTATTTGTAGACACTGAAATTTGAATTTAGTATTTTTTCATATATTATCCTTTGAAAAATTTTCATTTATTTAAAAATATAAAAACCATCCTTAGTTCATT
>NW_004624900.1:251740-266566 GCF_000247695.1 Heterocephalus glaber | reverse complement strand
GACCGGGAAGCCCCTTCCTCTGGACCAGGAGCAGTGGGACAACGGCTCAGAAGCCTCTACCTCTGGGCCGGGAACAGTGGGACTCAGTACCTTGGTCTGATGGTCTGGTGTCCTATGCGTCTTTGTAGTGTGGAATCAGGTGGCTGCCTGTCTGCAGTGGGCGATTCGGTGTCTTCTGCTTGACTCAGGACCTCGGTAGGGTGTGCACAGACCTGCCTGTCTGCAGGGGGCTGATTCGGCATGTGTTCCATGCGGCTGGGGACCTCAGTAGGGTGTAGGCAGTTCTGCGTGTCTGCAGCAAGGTGATTCGGCATCTTCTGCGCGACTCAGGACCTCGGTAGGGCGTACACAGACCTGCCTGTCTCTGCCTGGATTTTAATTCACTTGTTTGCTAGCAAAATTTTAACCCTGTCGTGACACCTGGGACTCTTCAGGTTTGAGGTGACCTTCAGGATTCTTCTGTCCATTTTATTAAAATAAATATTTTAATGAAACCGTAAGAAAAATATGTGCTTATCCAAATTAATGTCTCTATAAGACATGAGCTTTTTCCTTTTTTAGAAAAAAAAGCTGCTATGGAAAGTTAGAGTATATTATTCTTTATTGTGACTTTACTCACTGCCAAAGCTGTAATTTCAGAAAACTGTTGTAATTTTTATGTTTTAGAAGAATTTAAGTATATATATAAATATTTTTACTTACACCAGTACATACCACTGTTGTTACCATCCATGATATTTGGGCAGTCTGGTTTCTGTGTGCAGCCCCAGCAATCAGAATATGCAACCAGGGACTATTTCAATTTCTGTTTATTTATTTTTTGTCTTATCGAATTATAATTTATAGGATGGTGTCATATTGTTCAGGTGCACTGTTTGTCACCTTGCCCCTGTGGAATGCTTCCAGCAGGTAGTTACTCTCCAGGCCTAGGTAAGGCCGTGCTGCTCCTGCCTATCCCTGTGGGCTTTTCCAGTCATTCACTTAGTCGCTCACTTGTGTGAAGTCTGAAGCCGTACTGCCGCCTCCAGAACTGGTGCCTCCACTGCGCTCTGCCTCGCAGACTCTGTCAGGTGGACTCACTTCCGCCCAGGCCTGGCATTTTCTTTTCACTTTGCCTGGTGTGAATATTGTCTCTTAACCCATGGCTTCGGGCCTTTTCTTAAATGTCATCTTCTCAAGGAGGCTTTCTTAGCCATTGTTCCCAAAATCTCCACAGATGGGTCACACACACATCCTGCCTCTGTGTTCTTTATTCTTTGCCTTCAGCACTTGTCACTGTTAACCTAGAATACCTATTACTGGACGTGGGTGACTCCCATGGGCAGTGAGGTGTGGAGGTTGCAGCTGTTTGGGATGCCGGTGGTGGTAGAAATGCTGGCTTCATAATGACTGCCCACGGTGGCAGTGCACTCCTGGGGAGGGTGATGACACCGAGCTGGTGGACAGCGCAGGGACTTTGCTCAGCATGACTCAGCAAACACTGAACCATGCACAGGAGTGTGCAGACTCAGGGTAGGAGTTGTAGTTTCACAGCCAGAGAACACCGTCCTGCTTTATGGAAACAGGATTGCCCTTGGAGAGTTTTGGGTTTTTTAAAGACAAAATTTCCTAACAAAATGGTAAGAAAAAACAATAGTTAATGCACAATCTTCAGAATAGTTACTCAGAGTATAAGACATTGACAAAAAATGTTCTTACAAAGAGGAAATGGAATATGGAAGGGCATTACTTTTAAATTTCATGTTTTAAGCTAACCTATGAATGTAGCCTTTAATTCATGTTTTAAGCTAATTTATACTTTTTAATATTTGGATTTAAAAAATAGACTTCAAGGTAACTTTTCTCTAGTCCCCACAAAAAGGCAAGAAGGATACTGTTTTTATAAATTACATTCCTAGTAAAGCATAGGCTAGAGCACTCGAGGAAGGCTTTTCTCTCATTACTGAGACAAAATACCCCTGACACCCAAACTTGGAGGGGAAGACGTTTATTTGGTTTACAGTTCATAGAGGTTTCAGTCCATAATTGGCTGGCTCCAAAGCAGGGTGGTTGTTGTACAGGCATCCCAGAGGAGAAACAATATGGCATGCACAAGGTAGCAAAGGTAACAAGAGGGTTTAAAAGCATCTTTCTGCCCCTTTCATCTTATTCAGACTACTGGGATTAGGGCGGTGCCAAACTAATCACTCACATGTAGAGGTTTAGTAATCACACGCCCTTAACCCCAGCATCACACACTGTAGATTCAACTACCTCTGAAAAAGAAAGTCCCACCTCATCCACATAAGGCTTTGGGGGAGGGGGGACATCTAACCACAAACCGTAACAAAAGCCTATAACTGTTGCTCTAGACTTCCCCGTCTTCCTGTGGATGTAATCCTTGGCCTGATGGAATTGGACAGTCCTCAAGGTATAAAATACCAAATTGCAAAAACTCACTATGAAAAAAATGTGATGTATTTTCTCAGTATGTTGATTTCAAGTTGAAATATTTCATATACCAAATACATTATTAAAATTAATTTTACCTGTGTCTTTTTAGTTTTTAAATGTAACTCTAGAAGATGTTACTTCACCTCCATGGCTAACCTAGTTTTGTGGGGATTTTTTGGTACTGGGGATCAAACCTGGGACCTTGCGCTTTTGAGGCAGGTAGCAGAACCACTGAGCTAAATCCCCGATCCTACCTATTTCTGATAGATGGCAATTACCATGTGAGATCTTTGATAGTTTAGAGCACTGGTGGCAAACTAATGGCACATGAGCCTCAGCAGGAATATAGAGCCCTCCGTCACCATGAAAGCCAAGTCACCCCAGCAGCCAAGCATTGGATGACAGTTGTTTTTTCTAAATAAAATCCTCAGTATTCAGGTTTAATTGCAATGCTGGCACTTTGCAGTAAATAAGTGGGTTTTTTTATTACAGTTTGGGCACTCGGTCTTCAAAAGGTTCTCCATTGCTGCTATAGAGATTTGATCTATAGAAATGACAATGTAATATTGTTCAACATAAGACTTTCTACATCTGTATATGTCAACAATTCACTCCTTAGAATACTTACAAATATTCAAGAAAATAAGATTGTGAAACAAATGCCCTAGACTATAACTCTCAGTTACTTGTTACTTTCTCTGTCGTTTCCTTTTCTAGGCTGCTTGTGAACCAGTCTAAGTGTGCCTGGCCTTCAATTTTACATGAGCTGAGGCCAGTCTGTATGGAGCACCACTATTTTTAAGACTCTTATGTGTCATCTCATTAGGGGTGATGTTATACTGTAAGAGTAACCCAATAGGCTAGCAAACACAAGGTAATGTTCAAATCCTTTAAAAAACAACTGGAAATTCGAGCAATGGCATGAGTTTTAAAGTTTCTAAGCAGTAATAGCCAGTGATGACACAGGTGTAGCACAATAAGCACCTTCATCCAGTGGATGTGAAGGGCAGTGTTCTGGAAAGCAGTTTGGTAAACAGAATCAGAGCAATGCACCTGTTTACCAGTTAGAAGGTAAACCCAGAAGCTAAGTTCTTACCTGTAGCGAACTCCCTGAAGTTGGTTTGGCCAATGACTTGGAGCAGCATGCTGGTGATGGCCACAGGTGCTAGCTGGGAGTGGGCAGACCTGGGTATGAATCTCTGCTACGTGATCACATGGACTCAGAGCTTTGGTTCTCTCACCTCTCCAAATAGGGAATGCTACTGAACCACACTTATTGTGAGGAAAGTGAAATAAATTTCCCAGCATGTGATTAAAAACTCAACAAAGGGCCTGGGCATGTGACTTGTGGGGGTCAGATGGGCAGCACTGGCCACCCGCTCATTGGGTCTGTGCCTTCTGGTTGCAGGGAAGCCCGGTGAGGTGCGGAATGGTCTGGGATGTGAGGCTTCAAGAGGCAGGGCTGCAATCAGCTGGGCGGAGTTGCTTCGGGCGTCAGGGAGGGATACTGCAGGGCACTGCAGTGCAATCGGACAGATATCCTCCAGGGACAGGAAAGGTGGGATCTCAGGCCCTACTCTGTGACCTCTTGCCTTCTAAAGATGAAGACTTTCCTCCACAACTCTTTGCTAACAATGTGTGCAGTTGTGCCCTTCTGTTCTCTCCTGTTCTCGTTACCGGGATCCAGTGCAGTGCTCTCACTGTGCCTGCAGGGGGCGCCAGGATATCTCCAAGGGGGTCCATACCTTACACTAGGAGGAAATTCTTAAAATGAAGCCATGCCCAGACCAGTGGGAGGTTAACAGCTCCTTGCCATAAAACTAGTGCTGGTCTCTTGATAATGGACTGGTCTGATCGTCAGAGCTGTGCCTCCTTTAGGTCCTCAGGTTCAAGCCCCTTATTTTTCTTTCCAACTCTGTCTAGTAAAGTGTGCCTCTCACTGATGAATCCTGAAATCCTTTTTCTATGGTGAAAGACAGCAAAACTACTCTGTAGGGGGGAAGATGGGGTCCCCATCTCCTCTTTGCGGCACCTCCTTGGACCCTGTCCAGTAACATGGCAACTTCATGATTTCCATCTTAATTGAGCAAAAGAATCCTTGGCTAACTTATATCACTGGGACTTGCCTGGCTCCTGGAGGGCTGCAGTCAGACACACTGACCACGTGGAGGATGGCCAGGGACCATCAGGTAGAACAGCATCCACATCTGCTGAAACGTCCAGGCCAGCAACCTGTGGAGGGGACAGAGACATCCAGCTGTGATTCCACAGTGGTGAGCTTGTGGACAGGCTATACAGGGGCCACCACAGCCTGGAGCCACAGACTGCCTTTGGCCACCCCAGCGTCCACCCAGGACTAGCTACCTCAGAGAGAGCTCAAGCCCATGCCTATCCCCATCTCTCCCAAACCGCTTGTCTGCCCACCTCTGCCCCACCCTGTCTGGGGGAGTTTGTGCCATCAACACTGTCTGCCTTTCCAAGTCCTAAACCAACATGAGATTAGACTGAATGAATCCTTTCTGTGCCAAAGTGTGAGACAACCTTTGGATTATCTCCAAATGTGGGTAAGGTGACCTTCCTGGCCACAAGGAGAACATTAAAATTCTCTGTGCTACCCCCAAGAAAGAATACCACAAAAATGTTTCTTTGTCCTCCTATTCCCAGGACTTGAAAGGTATACAGCTATGGAAGAATGAAACATTAAGAGAAACCAGTATCCCACTGCTTTAAAATGTCCAATATTATTTTCTTCTTGGATGCTTTTTCACAAATAAATTGAGAGATGGGCATAATAAATACATGATGTATGGACAGATGGATGGACGGATGGCTGGAGAAGCAGATCAACAGGTATGTAGACACTCCCTCACATTTTAGCCACAAAAGGGGGAGAACTCTCTCCTCTCCTCAACATTGAGCCAGCATCCAGAGCAGAGGAAAGCAGCAACCCACAGTGTAGGGAGTGGCCGCAGAGACCACCTGGCCCAGCCAACAGATTTCTCTCACTTTCGGTAAATACGTAGCAGAAAAAGTTTCTGTCCAAATACAATCTTAACACAGATTCCCAGCTTATGAATACAGACCAATGGCAGAGACACCTCCCTCCTGGGGGTGACCCTTGCCTTCTGAGCCTCCCTTTCCTTTGGGATTCACAGAACCCAACTTGAAAACTGTTTATCCTCTGATTTTTCATAAAAGGAAACTATGTCCTGGAGAAATAATTGAATCACAATCAAGACAAGTTACAGCCACATGAGAATTATAGCACAAGGTCCCAAGTTTGATCCCCGGTACCAAAAAAAAAAAAAAAAAAACATTTAAATCCAGACAGCTACTAATTGTACAATAAACTCCTTATACCTCTGAAGCCTCTGTTTGGGTATGTCTAAGCCACCTGGACTAAAGTGACATTTCCCTGGTGACATTGGTGTAAGAATCACATGGGAAGAGACCTAATCCAGGCTTGAGATCTGTCATCTGCCAAAAGGATCCCTCTGGCCTACACTTCCTCCTTGAACTGGATGCGAGCAGGAATGAAGATTGAGCTTCCTACCTGGGATTTCTACCTCCATGCCAAATAGGTGCCTCTGTTTAATATGTTAAACTGAATTCCTGGTCTTCTTACCCCCTCTCCTTGCCATTTGGTAACGGTATCCTGTCTTCCTTCTCTCTGGCCAAGACCTTGAAGTCCTTTATGATTTTCCTGCTCCTCTCACATTCCATATCAAAATGTTGGCTCTATCTTCAAAATAGATGGACAATCTGGCCCTTTCTGCCCACTTCCACTGATGGCCCGAGTCCCTTGGACCCTCTGTCCCCTGGATTCCTGCCACAGAGTCTTAGCTGCTCTCCCTCCCTCTCCCTGTCCCTTGTCATTCTGTCTTGGCCACAGGAGCCAGACTGATTCTGGTGGGACCTGGCCAGTGCATGGCATACCTCTGCCTAGAGCCACCCCTGGCTCCCAGCTCCTCTCAGTCCTGTGTGTCCACCTGCCTCACACTGCCCCTCCTCATAGAGCCCTGTGGCAGCCCTCCTGCCTCAGCCACCATGATTGCTTGCTGTCAATCCAGTCTTTGCTGAAGTAACGTCATCTTGGGGAAACCTTTTTCATTTTCTGAAACCCCACATACACCATACAAAACTTCTTTATCTCTTTCCCTGCTTTATTTTTCTCCATATCAAAACACATTACATCTGTTTTACTTTCTTTATTATCTGTCCTCACCAACTAGAATCTGAGCTCCATAGGGCACAGATGTTTTCTGTGTCAGTCAATACTTTATCTTCAGTGCCTAGGAAAGTGCCTAACACATAGAAATCGCTCAACAAACATTTGTTGAATGAATCATATATATAAAGCTTTTAGTAGCACAGTATTGCCCATTAAATGTCATTGTTGGCAGGCATTTTCAGCATTCTTTTTTCTCTCCAAACTGTTTCTCTTTCCAGAAGCAATTTCTGAAGAACTATTAGCATAAAAGGGAACTGATTTTTCAGCTTTTATTTTGGGCAAACAATTCTGTTCCTAAGCCTGAGTTTCTTAAATGGTTTCAATTGACTGAGGGTTGGGAAATGAGGAAGAGAAAATGAAGAACTTGTCAAAATTATGGTTGAAATTTAAAGGGTTACTTACCCCATATAAAGGATAGATTTTTTTTTTTTTTTTTGGTGCCGGGGATCGAACTCAGATCCTTCCACTTGCGCAGCAGGCGGCGAAACCACTAAGCTAAATCCCTGGCCCTATAAAGGATAGATTTGATGTAGAGAAATAGAAATGTACAGGCAAATGAGAATTAGAGTTTTAATTATTTATGTATGAATTGAAGGCTCCTTACACATGTTTTTTAAAAAATTAAATGTAGTAATTTGTTTCCTTAGGCAGGACTGTAACAAAAGTAAATTATCATGACTCTTCCATCCTTTCTACTTAGGTAATGGAGATGCCAACCCTATATCTGTAAAGAGCACACGGTCTTGGCGTGCAGAGCCAGTTACAGGAAAGCTTCACACTTGGAATGTCTTAAAACCACTTACATTACAAATAAGAATGTTTTTAGCACCATGTAATTACTCATTGAAAATTAAGACTCAGGGTATAAAGAAGAATGCAGGACAGAGTATACAGTTTTATAATTACATTTTTTTGTCAGTACTGAGGATTGAACTCAGGGCCTCACACTGAGCTACACCCCCAGCACTTTTTATTTTTGATTATGAGACAGGGTCTCGCTAAGTTGACCAGGCTGGTCTCAAACTTGTGATTCTCCTGCCTCTGCCTCTGCCTGTGGGATTACAGGCATGTACCACTGTGCCTGGCTTCCATTTTGTCTTTAGCTGGTCTTCATGTGTGTAGAGAGATGGTGGCTTATTTAGTTAGTTTTTTTGAGACAGTGTCTCCCTACATATTTTACGCTGGTCTTAAACTCACTCTGTAGTGCAGGCTGGCCTGAACTCTTGGCGATCCTCCTGTCTCAGCTTCCCAAGTGCTGGGATTATGGGTGTGCACCACCACGGCCAAAGAGACAGGTGATGGTTTCAAATCAAATGCTAATGGAAGCCGTGCTACCACATGGTAAGTATGTTCCAGAAGAAGGAATAGCAAGTGCAGAAGCCTTCAAAGGGAGATTCGAGGAACAAGAAGGCCAAAATTCCTGGTGGTATCTCTAGAGTCCACAGTCACGCCTCCCTCTAACAAGTGATGGAGAGGATGTGGAGCCATTGGAGCTCTTGTACATTGCTGGTGGAAATGCAAAATGGTATTGGCACTTTGGAAAAGACTTTGGCAAACTCCTAGAGTTAACTATGCACTGCACATACGAGCTGGGAATGTCACTCTAGGTAGTCATTTAAGAGAGAAGAACACTTGTGTTCATGCACAGCCTATCCATGAATGTTGATAGTGGCTTCATTCATAATTGCTCCAAGTGGAAAAAAATCAAAAACCCCCAAACTCAAATATCCTTTCAACTGATGAAAGGGTAAACTAATCACAGCACATCAATATGTAATGGAATATTATTCAATCATTGAAAGGAAACAAACTACTGATGCATGTATGAAATACATTAATCCCAATACATGATGCCAGGCTGAAAAAAAAGCAAGACAAAAACAAAAAAAAAAACCCAAAAAATCTATCATTGCAGGGGTAGGACACTCTGGAAGAGGTGGAAGTGTAGAGACGGAAAACATCTCAGTGGCTGTCAGAGTCTGGGGCCCAGGAAGTGGCTGTTTAAAGAAGGGCAGGAGGCGGGGCTGGGGACTTAGCTCAGTGGCGCTGTTGGCTGCCTTGCAAGTACAACGTCCTGAGTTCGATTCCCAGTACTGCAAAAAATAAATAAATAAAAATAAAAAGAAAGAAAGAAAGAAGGCCAGGTGGAAATTTGAGAAGATGATGTAACTGCTCTGTGCTTTGATTACAATAGTTTCACATAATCGTGTACATTTCCCAAAACTCATAAAATTGTATACACATACAGAGAAAAGGGGGTATTTTACTGTATACAAATGAAGCCATAATTTTCAAAAGGTAAATGGAAGTTATTTTCATCAAGTTAAGGTAAGAATATCAAAGTGCAATCACATTGTTGCCACATTAATACCCAGCCTCATGACACCCAGTGGCAAACAGGCCCAGGCCTGTCCATAGCCTCGCTCTCCCACACCCTGGAGCAGAGTGCCAGCCTTGCCGACATACTCCCCAGGGGTGTCTCCCACTTGCCAAACCTGACCATGGTTCCCTGGCCAGCCTGAGCCCTCATATCCCAAGGAGAGTGCTCACTGCTTGTCTAGTGACTATGGACAAGCTATGGCCTGGGTCAGCCCAGAAACTTATCCACCATCCTGGGGGTTGCAAACTTCTCTTGTGAGTTTTGAATCCCAGCTTGAGTAGAGGGACTTCTTCTAAGTTTCTTTCTCCTTGGGCACTTTTATTAGCCATGGAGAATTCTTAAGAGTTCCCATTTCCTGCCACTCCCTCATTACAGTTACAATTCATATCAGACTTCTCCTTTGGGGATTATGCTTGGATTTAGGCCTGGTACCTAGTGTGACTGGTATGGGGCTGGTGCTGGGAACAGCCCTGGGACACAGCCCTGGGACACAGAGGTGGGAACTGTTGGTCACACCCTTGGGTTCAAGCACAGTACCAGCTCCTCACCAGTGGGAAATGGGCAGCTGGTGACCTGTGGCATCACTCATGCATGGGTACTTGCTGAGTAGTGCCAGTTGAGCAGGTGTTTCTGGAGCCCACAAGGCATTGCCCTTAACTACTCTGGAGGTCACAGATGACCAGAGAGTGTGGCATGAGACCTTTCTGGGCATGCTTGAGGACTTGTAGAAAGGAAATGACAAAGTCCATTCCTTTAACTCAGCTCAGGGCATTGTTAGTGAGCCAGAGAGCCTAAAAGAATCTGTTACTTCTTGAAGCCAGAGGGCTGGTATTACTGTAAATGAGACATAAAACTTGCAGAGCGGTTTACTGGGTTAAAATAGTGGTTGAATTTATAGTTCCTGAGCTTGCTTGTCCTATGGCAAGAGCTGCCCTCTGTAGAAGACCAGCCTTCTTTGGCATAAACACCTCCAATAACATCATCTGGGGCAGTGCATTGCTAAGGGTTACTCATTCTCCTCAAAACCCTCCACAACCAACCCACGTTGCCACTGGATCATAACTGGTGTCAATTCCCATGGAGGACAGGTATACACTGTGACTCAGGAAGAAATCATTTATATGCCAAAAGAATTGTCACACTTTTGTAATATATATCATCAGAACCTGAGGAATATGTGTGGATGAACACCTTAAAGATGTTAGAATAAGAAGGATGGAATCCAGCACTAGGTCAACCCAAGCTCATTCACATGGTTGCCTTTACTAGAGAGCTACCAGTTATCATACAGTGAGGATGCCAGATGCCTGGCAAGACAAGAAATTTGGTCCAGGTTTACCACCCCACCCTCCCAGGTATATTCCCTCCACATTCAGCCATGTAAAGCTCTGGTGGCATCACCTTTGTAGGCTGCATGTGACTCTAAGGGATGTCACCATTGATTCAAGTGGGGATCACAGAACCTCAGAGTGGCAGAAGTAAAGTGGCAATATTCAACCACCAAGACAAGATATGTGAGCACATCTATGGTATGAGGTGGTAAAGACATATTGCTAATAAGTTGTTTTGGCTCACAAAGATCTGTGGCAGTGGCTAATTGATCATGGTGTCCTGTATTAGCCAGTTTCCTGTCACTGGGACAAAATACCCAGCATCTGCACAAAAAGGAGGAGAAGTTTATTTGGCTCATGATTTTAGTAGGTTCAGTTCATGGTTGGCTGTCTCCAAGGCAGAAATGGCATGGTGGAGAGCCTGGTGGAGGAAAGCTGCTCACATCATGAGAGCCAAGAAGCAAGAGAGAAGGGAGGAGCTGGGGACAAGAATATACCTTTCCAGTGACCCACCTCTTCTGACCAGACCATACCTCCAAACACACGAGACTCTTGGGGGACATTTTAGATCCAAACCATAATGTATTCAGAGGAACAAAAGAGATGGGTCCCCAAATCTATTGCTTGGTCTATATTACGAAGAAACACTTAAGTCTGGTAGTCAAAAAACTGACTTGAGGCCCCAGGCTGGAGCCAGCATGGCAGCAGAGCACAAGACCAAGTTGTCTATGAACTTGCTATGCATGAAGTTCATGCAAAGAGGACTGACTCAGAAACCAAGAAACAGCTAGAAGAGGAAGAAAAGAAACTCATTAGTGAGGAGCACTGGTACTTGGATTTGCCAGAGCTTGAAGAGAAAGTTTCATAATAGAAGAGCAGAGTTTCTTGTTATGTGAAGATCTTCTCTATGGAAGAATGTCATTCAGAGGATTTAATCCTGAAGTTGAGAAATTAATGCTTCAGATGAATAGTAAGAACAAAGCAGAGGGGCAAGAAGAAGATGACACAGTAGAGCTTGATGTGTCAGATGAAGAAATAGCTAGAAGATATGACACTTTGGTAGGGGCAGCTGGAAAAAAGTTTCCCAAGAAGAAAGACCATGCCAATTATGAAGAAGATGAAAATGGAAACATAAAACCAATTAAAACAAAGAAGATGTTCTTAAAGCCCCAAGATTAAAATAGATACCTTCAAATACAGCTCACGGATGCCTGTGAAAGCAGCGTATTTTGGAACTCATCCTGATGGTGTCTCTGTAGTTGCTAATAGGTAATGTTTATTTGTAAAGAAATGTATAATTTTGGAAACATGCTGTTTTTGAAACAGATGTGTGGTAGATATTATACATCCTTTTCCTAACGGTATTCATCAGGGATATAACTCCAGCCCTTGACCTTCAGGTGTACATAGGTACAGGGTTGCTTACTAAAGAGTTTTGCACCTCAGATTTTTAAAAAATATATAGTTCTCCAGTCACTGACATTGAACTGACTCCTACAAATTAATGCCAGTGTTTCAGTTGCCCGTATGTTTATATTTCACTTTAAATTCTTAATCATGCCAATCCAATTCATGCATTCATTTTGGAATCAAATGTCATGAGAATTTATTATATATTAGTTCATTCAGAACAAACATACTTCTAGCCTGAAGCATTTGTATACTACCAGTTCATTGTTGGTTTAGGGTAGTATGTTTTGTTGTTGTTTAAGACATTTAATTAAAAATTCTGCAATAAACATCTGCTTTCACACACAAAAAAACAAACTGGCTTGAGTTGTCCTAGTGGAAAGTTACAGCCTTCTGACCAGTTTTTCAGACTGAGGTATACTTACAGACACAGAGGTCCTGGATTAAAGATTGTGTCTCGTGGGCCACCCTAACCAGAGCCACCCAGACAGGGGAACTCTGGGAAATGTAGTTCAGTCTAGCCAGGTTATTGACTCATTATAAGCCCATCACACCTGGGAAAGGACAGAGTAGGGATCTGACTGAATGTGGTCTGAAGTCCCGGCCCCACTGTTAACTGTGGCTATATTTTCCCTCCCTAGGGCAGCCTCGGCCCTGGCCTGGGTGACACGGTCCTCCTGCTGAAGCCCAGCAGATGTGGGGCAAGGCACTTGGCAACCTGTGGCAGATCTGCAGTTTGGGGAGGAAGGATTAGGGCCATTTGGATCCCAGGAAGCAGCAGGAGAGGGTAAACAGGGCTTGGTGCCTGTCTGTGCAGGGTGCTGCGGTACCAGTCAACCTTGCTCTACTAGGCTGGCATGAAACATCCCCTCACCTCCTGCTTGGATGAGAAAAACTCACGGTTTGAATGAAACTGAGGTCCAGGGGCATGGACTTTCTGGGCTACAATTAGAAAAATCTGGGCAAACCAGGGCTCCCAGAATCCAGCAGTTAACCACCAGGCCAGCGGCAACATTGTCTGGGAAGACACAGAAACAGATGATTTGCACCAATTTCATCTCTACCATTAAAACCTATTTTAACTCCAACCAGCAGTTTTTTGGGTCTTTTTTTTTGGAACCGGGGATCAAACTTAGGACCTTTTGTATGTGAGGTAGGCACCAGCACCACTGAACTAAATCCCCAGCCCTTTTTTTCCCCAGCCCCTCTTTTTGGAGATGGGATCTCTTTGTAGTTCAGGCTGGCCTTGAATTCGCTATGTACCCTGGGCTGGCCTCAGACACATGGTGATCTTTCTGCCTCAGTCTTTAGAGTAGTGGGATTACAGGTGTGCCACCACTACTGGCATAAGTAGATATTTTTTTCACTCAGAATAGAATCAACTGTATTAGTGTAAGGGTAATTTTTTATAAACTATAGTTCAAATTTTAATCCTTTAGTCATTAGTATTAATTCCCATCAGACAATAATATTTATCAGCAGCTCAGTGGCTGGATAATTAATATGAAGCAGTCTCACTGACAGAATTACATAAGGACCATTTCTTTG
Source organism: Heterocephalus glaber (assembly GCF_000247695.1). The sequence continues at coordinate 253,233 of NW_004624900.1, read as the reverse complement.
TTTTAAAAAGAGTACTACTTAAGGGGCCGGGGATTTAGCTCAGCAGTTCTGCTGCCTGCTTCGAAAGCCAAGGACCGGAGTTCGATCCCCGGTACACCCCCCAAAAAAAGTACTATAAAAATTATTTCCTTGCCAGCCATAGGGGTGCACACCTGTAATCCCAGCACTCCAGAGGCTGAGGCAAGAGGCTCAGGTGAGTTCGAGGCCAGCCTGAACTATATAGTGAGACCCTGTCTCAAGAGAAAAAAAAAAAAAAGATTTCCTTAGAACTTTCAGAATACTTGAACACCAGCAAAAATCAATCGGTTATCAAGGGGAACAGATGGTATGTAGACAAATTTAGCCTCATGAGATGGGGAACTCTCAGATTTTTAACAGTTGCTCACTGAGCTTTCGTTCTTTAAAAAAAATCGGTTCTCCTTTTTGACCCCTTTATTTCTTATGTAGAAAGGCGGTAATGAATTAAATGTCTAAAAAGCAGGCAACAGACAAAGATATATGTAGTTTTTTCCACAAGCTTACACATGTTAAGTTTCAAAAGCAATCCCAGAAACCTCTTGGTCCTGCCCTGGCAGGGATCTAATGGCAGAGCAGTGAATTGCGTGATGTCTTTACTAGTAGTTCATTAATTAGAGCAAAGTAAAGTGTAGAAGATTCAAAGTCCCATGATCTGCAGATCTGTCAGGAGAAGCAAATGAAGCTAAAAGCAGACACCCAGGAGTGAGTGATCCTGTGAGCCAGGTCCTGTTCTAAGCACTTGGCATCATCAACTCATTTTTCAGGGGAGGAGACTTCAGAGAGCCTTTTATTTCCACATCAGTTATTTGGCCTCTTCATGGGCAATAATGTAGCCAGAAGCAAAGGAGTTGACAGGGACTCAGGCGTTAAGGACAATATTTTGAGCCACAGCTAAGGGAAAAAAGAACTTTTCATTTATAATAAGACCCAGGCACAGGAAGTGGACCTCCCCAAATAACTTGTGATGAGAGCAGCACAAGATCCTGAAAAGAGGATCCAGGCCAAGTGGTGCATAACACACGACGAATCAGCCTGCTGCAGACAGGCAGGTCTGTGCACGCCCTATCGAGGTCCTGAGTCAAGCGGAAGACACCGCATCACCCCACTGCAGACAGCCAGCCACCTGATTCCACACTACAAAGACGCAGAGGACACCAGACCACCAGACCAAGGTACTGAGTCCCACTGTTCCCGGCCCAGAGGGAGGGGCTTCTGACCCAACCGTCCCACTGCTCCTGGTCCAGAGGAAAGGGTTTTCCGGTCACCATCCCTCCCACTGCTCCTAGCCCACAGGAAAGGGCTTTTGGATCACCATCCCTACCGCTGCTCCCAGCCCCTGTCCCACCTCTCCCAGCTCAGAGGAGGTAATCTGTGCAGGCACTAACAGCCCCCTGCCCCAGTCAAAATGAGAAAACACGTAAATAAGTCTCAAAACCAGACTTCCAGATCACCTACAGCAACCCCAAAGGGAAATG
>NW_004624900.1:225517-246405 GCF_000247695.1 Heterocephalus glaber | reverse complement strand
AAAAAAAAAAAAAAAAAGAGGATCCAGGCCAACCTAGCAATGGTGTCAGACCACAGACGTGAGCCCTGCTGGCTAGGTGCCAAGTGAGGACACAGAACTGTGCACAGTGCAGACTGGGTTTGGTTGGTCTTAACTCCTTTTACTTCTCCATCAACTCCTAACCTGTGGAAACCCTGCGGAAATATTCCTGTGTTGATAGCTGCAGAGTATCAGGCAGGACAGTTACCACCCAGTCACAATTGTCTCTGCTGGTGTCTCACCTTCTGTGTTTGCAGTGCATGTATAAATGCTTTCAATATCCACCTGTGAGACATACAATGTCATATGTGCGTGTTGGCTTTAATCTAGAGATAGTAATTTAGCATTTGAAGTCCCCTAACCAGGCATGTACTCTCCCAGGTGTATGGAACCTCTTGGCAAGTGGTTCGACTCTTGCTATCTCTCAATACGTCAGCTGTTGACAGACCCTGGCCACACCCCTCCTCCAGTGCAAGGCTTCTGCAGCTGTGGAGGGGTCCCCTCATGGGTCCACACCTCCTTCCTCTCCACCTCTCTGAGACCCTATGTTTACCTGCCCAAATTTCCAGCCCAGAGCATTCAGCCTCTGTCCTGGCTCAGTCCTTCCAAAGGCAGACTATACAGCTGGAGTAAGCACTGCTAGTCCCTGGGATGCCCAAGGGACACTTTTTACAAGGTGTGATTGAAATATACAGTGAATGTTTGTATTTTTAAAAATTATTACAGTAAAATATACACTCACCATGAACCCCTCCTCAAAATACTTCCACTCACTTTGAACACATATAAGCCCCTCATTCTGACCATTTTCTGAAGAAGTTCTAGAAGTCCTCTTTTGTGAGTGTCTTTACAAGTTGTAATAAAAAATATGGCAAAAACTGTTGCCCAGTGATGCCCAATGGAAAGACAGGCTCTTAAAAACATGATGCTATGTGCTCATCCACCTTATTCACCAGATATGGTATTGTGTGACTTCCAGCTCTTCCCTAGAGTGAAAAATGACCATGAAAGGGACACGGTTTTAATCTAGTCAGATCAAGACACAGCACCACTAAAGACGTTCAAGAAAGAGGACTTCCTGAACTGCTTCAGAAAGTGGCAAGAACAATGGGATAAGAATGTTTGAAGTGAGAGGAGAATTTTGAGGGAGATGAATGGCAGTGTATCATTTACTGTAAGAAATTGTGATAATTTAATTTTAAATACTTTCATTAAAGTCACTGCATTTCCACTTATAATACAGTGCTTATAAAGTGCAATGTTATCTTTTCCCTGTGCACGTGTTCCATGTTCAAGTATTGAGAACGCCCAGTACTTTACTGTAGCATTAAACTTTAACAACGGCCACAGAATTTGCTACAAATTTAGGTCCTTCAATGTTTTATTCTGTGGAACAATGCTAAATCTATCCTTAGGGTTGGCTTAATCAACTTCTTCAATGGTAGGCCCTGAGGAAGCACCACCAGAAGGAGGAGCTCCCCCGCCAGGGAAGCCCCCAGGCATTCCTCCAGGCACGCCACCTGCACTCTGGTACAGCTTGGTAATGATGGGATTGCAGACTTTCTCCAGCTCCTTCTGCAGATGTTCAAATTCTTCCTTCTCTGCAGTCCGATTCTTATCCAGCCAGTTGATGATTTCATTACACTTATCAAGAATCTTCTGTTTATCTTCATCATTGATCCTGCCCTGAAGTTTCTCATCTTCAACAGTTGCTTTCATATTGAAAGCATAGGACTCCAGTGAATTCTTGGAAGACACGTTATCCCTCTGCTTCTCATCTTCAGCTTTGTACTTCTCTGCTTCCTGGACCATACGCTCTATGTCCTCCTTGCTCAAATGGCCCTTGTCATTAGTGCTGGTAATCTTGTTCTCCTTCCCTATACTCTTGTCAACAGCAGAGACATTGAGGATGCCATTGGCATCAGTATCAAAGGTGACCTCAATCTGAAGAACACCACGGGGTGCAGGAGGCATGCCTGTGAGTTCAAACTTGCCAAGCAGGTTTTTATCCTTAGTCATGGCAAGCTCACCTTCATATACCTGAATAAGCACACCAGGCTAGTTGTTAGAGTAGGTAGTGAAGGTCTGTGTCTGCTTGGTAGGAATAGTAGTATTGCATTTGATAAGGACTGTCATGACTCCACCAGGAGTTTCAATACCAAGGGAAAGAGGAGTGACATCCAAGAGCAGCAAATCTTGAACATTTTCAGACTTGTCTCCAGACAGAATGGCTGCCTGAACAGCTGCACCATAAGCAACAGCCTCATCAGGGTTGATGCTCTTATTCAATTCTTTTCCATTGAAGAAATCTTGTAGAAGCTTCTGGATCTTAGGGATATGGGTAGGACCACCCACCAGGACAATGTCATGGATTTGTGACTTGTCCAGTTTGGCGTCTCAAAAAGCCTTCTCTACAGGGTCCAGAGTGCCATGGAACAGGTCAGCATTCAACTCTTCCAATCGAGCACGAGTAATGGAGGTATAGAAGTCGATTCCTTCATAGAGGGAATCAATCTCTACTGGCTTGGGTGCTGGAAGAAAGGGTTCTCTTAGCTTGTTCACAGGCAGTACAGAGACAGCAGACAGCTCTCCTGTTCTCACTGATGTCTTTTTTATGCTTGTGCTTGAACTCAGCGGTAAAATGGTTGACCATTTGGTTGTAAAAGTCTTCACCACCTAAGTGGGTGTCTCCAGCTGTAGATTTCACCTCGCAGATTCCATCTTCAATAGTGAGGACTGGCACATCAAAAGTGCCACCTCCTAAATAAAAAATCAGCACATTTCTTTCAGTTTCAACCTTTTTATCTAAGCCATAAGCAATAGCAGCAGCTGTTGGCTCATTGATAATTCTAAGTACATTAAGACCAGCAATAGTTTCAGCATCTTTGGTTGCTTGACACTGACAGTCATTAAAGTAAGCTGGCACAGTGACCACAGCCTTGGTAACAGTCTTCCCAAGATAAGCTTCAGCAAGTTCCTTCATTTTTGTCAGCACCGTAGAAGATACTTCTACTGGATAGAAGCTCTTTGTCTCTCCTTAGTATTCAACCTGAACCTTGGGTCTGCCTGCATCATTCACCACCATGAAGGGCCGATGCTGCATATCAGACTGGACTACAGCATCATCAAATCTACATCCAATCAGATGCTTGGCATCAAAAACTGTGTTGGTCGGGTTCATTGCAACTTGATTTTTTGCAGCATCTCCGATCAGTCATTCGGTGTCAGTGACAGCGACATAACTTGGGGTGGTTCGGTTTCCCTGATCATTGGTGATCATCTCCACCTTCCCATGCTGGGAGACACCCACACAGGAGTAGGTGGTGCCAAGATCAATGCCAACTGCAGGTCCCTTTGACATGGTTGCTTGAGTGTAGACCTTGTTCTACTGGCGAAGAAATCACACAAAACCCTCCAAAGCTGCTGGTGTGTTCAATGAGATGAAATTACATAATTGAAATGTTCACCATATTTTTCAATCACCCCCTTATGGAGAGATGTGGATGGAGCTGAGATTATGGCATAGGCTCCCCGTGCATGTGCACCCACAGCCTGTGAAGAATGGGATGGGACAGAAATTTCTAGAGCAACAGAAACAGAAGGGATGGGCAGCTGTCTGTCTCCACTCTTCCGTGCAGGGTCCCAAAGAGTCCGAGCGTTCTCCACTTGAGTCTGCCCTTCTGGATCATTACAAAATTACAGGACGCGGGGATGCAGCTCAGTAGTAGGGCAAGTGCTTAGCATGGACAAGGCCCTAGGTTCAACCTCCAGCACCAAAAACCAAAACAAAACAAAAGAAAAGGTCTGTCAAGGTAGGGAGTACAGGCAGAACATCCTTTATCTCAGCTTGTGGTAAGTATTCAGACATACATTATGTTGGCTTCCATTTGTGATCTTGCCCCAGGCCCAGAGGGGTTCCAGGCTTCCTCAGGAAGGGTGGTATTGTGAGCCTATGCTGATTTCTGTGGTAGAAATATGCCTATCAATGTGATGTCACTGGATGTGGATTTGGCACGGTTGCCTGTCCTGAGCCTGGATGGGCAGACCACAGCCGTGCTAACTGAACAGGTCTCACAACGGACTGATCTGCACCCCACCATCTTGTGTGCCTCTCTTCTCATCTGACTCTTTTTTCCTCCTCTCCTCTTTGCCCCACCTAGGAGCAACAGAACTTCTCCTGCTTGGTGTACAATAATTTACATTCTTAATATTTTTTGTTTTAACTTCTCAAATACTGGATACCTGGTGCAAACTTAAGCTATGATATCAGGATCGAGCCCTGGCCTGGGAATGAGGGTGGAGTCCTTCATGGCTAAGGGACCCATAATCCCACATGGATGAGCAGCTTCCCAACTGATACAAAGGACCTGATTCGAGGAGGAGGTGACAACACAGCCTAGTTGGGGAGAGATCCTGGAGATGTTTTCTGGACAGTGTGGAGGGGCCCTTTCATCCCACTTCCTGTGTGCTATGAGTAGAGCTGCGAGTTCACAAGGCCCAGTCAGCCTGCTACACCCTAGTCAGATCAGGAATGTCACTGGATGCCAAGAGGGTTGATGACAGCAGGGCCCACTGTGACTGGTTACAGCCCCATATGGACACAGAAGTACACAGACTGTCCCTCCAGATGCCCCTTGACTGGGGAAGGGGGAAGGAGGAAATGCCAAAAAAGATTGGACTACCCAAAAGCAGTCTCTAGACTTTTCCAATGGATAGAGATATGAAAGTTTTTTGGTTTTGTTTTTTGGAGGCTGGGGGTGGAGACTGAACCCAGAGCCTTGGGCATGCTGAGCATGTACTCTACCTCTGAGTTACAATAATAACTTGGTTCACAAACACTTCTATTTACAAACAATTTGGTTTGCAAGCAAGAGTGTTTGGCAAAAATCGAAAACTGCATTGGGTGACAAACACAACCACAGCCGTCTTCCCCAAACAAACACAAATGTAGCAATCTTCCCCTAAATCATAAAGCAAATTAAGTTTGTAAACCGAGGCACCACTGTATATGCCTAGTCCTAATATTTTTCTAAAATTAAGTTCATTTTGACACTTTAAATCCAAAGATTTCTACTTAACTCCCTTTATGTCATGCTAATATTTGTTTTCTCTTACTGACATCTTGTTCCTAAAAACATTAGTATACTTACTTATTTTTTTTATTTTATAATGTTCATAAAATAATTTCAAAGCTCTATTATTACTATTAACACTGAGAGACATACAAGATTTCTTCATAGTTCTTTTTATTCTTAGAATATATTTCACTAAATATAATCAATATATATATAATAAATATAATCAATACTATATATTTTTTCTAGACATTCTTTTTTTCAGCATACTATATTAAACACTGCTGAAAATAACTTTTTTTCTGTGTGATTGTTCTCCATTTAATATACAATTATAGTTTATATGCTTCTGTTTGTACTTTTACAGTTTGCTTTTTGTTTTTATTTAATTGTATTTTTAGAATATGTAAAGCATTTGCACAGTTCACAAGTCACAAGAATTTTAAAAAGATGCACTTAGAGAAGTAGCTCTCTGGTTCCTCTTCCCTCCTTCCTAGTCCCCCACACTACACCTACCTCATAGGTAACTTTTTCATTCAATTCTGGCTCATCCTTTTTATATATTTTTTAACAAATATTTAAGTGTGTGCACGTTACCTCATTTCCCCAAAGCTCTGCTAGAAAGCGTCCTGCGGGGGGCCCTGCTGGCCTGGCATAAAGCCTTCACTGAGGCTCAATGAGTCGGGTCAGATCTGCAGGTATGGACAGAATGTGTCCCTCCAAAATGGCACGTGGACCTCTTAACCCCTGGGGAGGATGGCATTGGGAGTTGGGGCCTTTGGGAGGCTCTGAGGTCACGAAAATTGGGCTTTAGGATGGAATCAATGCTCTGAAAAAGGACCCAGAGAGCCGTTGCTTCTTTCTGACCCCCGAGGGTGACAATGAGGAGTCAGCAGCCCATGACCAAGTAGAAAGCCCTTGCCAGAACCCACTTGCTGGAGCCTGATCTCTGCTCTAGGAGCCAGAACTGTAAGAGGCCTATTTCCAGCTCTCAGAGAGCAGCCAGTCACTGACTCTTTGTTAGAGCAGCAGGTAGATATAGACACAGATAGATAGGTGGTGTGATCAAAACACACAGTGAATGTTTAAATTTAAAAAATTATTATAATAAAAGACACATTGCCATTAACCACCCTCAAAATATTCCTCCTCTCTCCGAACACACTTATCCCATCATTCTTGCCACTTTCTGAAGCAGTTCTGGAAGTTCAATTTTGTGAGTCTTTACAAAGTATGATCAAAAATAAGGAGAATGCTGTTGCCAAGTGCCATCCAGTGGGAAGTCAGGCTCATAAAAACATTACAGAGTATCTTCATTCACTGGATCTGGCACTCTATGATTTCTGACTCTTCTCCAAATTCAAAATGACCATGGAAAGTAAATATTTTGATTGATTTCAGAATATTAAGGCAGCCATGACAGCAACTAAAAGACACTCATGAAAAAAGACTTCCAGAAATTCTTCAGAAAATATGGGATAAGTATGTTAAAAGCAAGACAGAGCACTTTGAGGGCAGTTCATGGTAATATGTCTTTCATTGTGATAGATTTTTAAAACTTAAACATTCACCATAATTTTTTTTTTTTTTTTGGTACCGGGAATTGAACTCGGGTCCTTGCGCTTGCGCAGCAGGCGGCAAAACCACTGAGCTAAATCCCTGGCCCTCACCATAATGTTTTATCGTACCTCATAGATATTTAGATACTGGGGTAAAACTTTAGAGATTTTTTTTGTAATGAAACAGCAAAAGGATTTATGAAGAACTTCTGAGTGTATACATCTTCATGTTATTGTACATAACTCAAGGTCCTGCCCTCAATCTTGGAGGTACGAAGTAGGGGCTACAGTGGGTTAGGTATCCAGGCTGGCCTTACAGGAATGACTTCACTTGTGCAATGTAAAAACATTTCCGTATTTAGACAGCTATAGATATATGAGTGGAGTAAAATGGAATATATACACATATTTTAAAAATTTATGGGATGTGAAAGAAATTTTGAACTTTGGAAATAAAACAGGAGGTTTTGAATCATTTTCCCAGTGCTCCCAGAGGACGTTTCCATTCTCTGTCTGTGGAAAAATGGCTGAAGTGCTGGATCAGAGCACAGGCCGGGCCTGTGCCCAGGACGAAGTGGTGGGGACTCTTCTAGAAAAATCACTGCTGTTGTGTGAGCCAGTCCAGTGCTGCCACTGCTCCTCCGGCCACCCCTACTTTTGAGGGGAGCATTTTTTTCAAGCTATTCTGGGCCTGTGTCAAATATACTGGGTGATTTCCTTGTTCGTAGTCCTTATTACTGCTTGCACGTTATTCGTGGTCTTCCTTAATGCAGTTGCCCCTGTGTGACCTGAATACCTCTTAACCAGTTTCTACAAATTTGCTTTCTTCAGTAACCGGCAGGCAGAGCAGGCAGACTGCTGTCCTCGTTGTCATGACATGGCACCTTGGTCTGATGCTGGCTGGGCCTAGCCCAGCCTCCCCTGACTCCCATGCCCCTGGGAAACCCCACAGATTCGGATGCAAGATGAGCACAAGTCCCCCGAGGGCCTTCATGGAGGCCTTTGCCTGTGGGCTGGGCTCTGGACTGGGCTCCAAGATAAATACATTTTTCCCTCACTTTGGATGCTTTAACCATTGCCCAGTTACCCAGCCATCAGACTAAGTATGCATTTTGACTGGTGTTAAAAGGTAAACTGAGGCTCAATAAGATTGTAAAAGGTTCATTTGAACAAACAGCAATTTGTGAACTAGGGGTCGCCAGACTGAAGATGGTTTGGGGCTCCACTGTGGGAATGCAAGGGGATGGCTCTTGTGGGAGGAACAGGGAGGAGAGGAGAGAAGGTTTGATTTGGTAGAGTTATAGAGGTCTTATTTGGTCTGTCCTGCTAGAAATTACCAGTTATGTAAGGTAGTTGTGGCTTCTAATTGGTGGTGTTTAACTTTTGTTTCACTTCAGTAGGGGTTTTTATGAGAAACAGCCTAAGTTCGGTTTCACTTATGTTTGAAAGAAAGCGAGGCAAAGTTCAGCTTAGCTGGCTTTGTCTACTCAAGGATCCATGGTCTCACTCTCTGTTTTAATTTACTTTAACACCAGTAGTAGAGGTGGGTAACCAAAAATTATTTTTGTAAGATAATTAAATATTCCTCCAAAGCATCAGATTTGTCATCATAGGAAAAATCAGAGCTTTGTTTGACCGTTTGATGATATGGTATAGTTCTTGCTTTCAGTTACACAGTGGGGAGAAAAAAAGTCATAGAATGATTGCTTTGGTGTTCAAGGTCTCTGCGGTCTTAATGGGGCACTGGCAGGGGTGCCACTGTGCCACCTTCCTGCATCCTCCTGTGCCGGCCACCACTCAGTGGTCCCTGGTGCGACCTCCCTGTGTGCTCTGGGACTGTCTCTAGCCAGCCGCATTCTGCCCATCTACATTTCCCTGCATTGTGAGTCTGTGCTGGAACAGATCCATGCTATTTCCTTTGACACAGCCAAGGTTATCTGCTTCTAAGTATGAGAGCCAAGCTCACAGTGAGTTCATGAGTTCACCATCTTTTGTTCCTAACCGGGGAAAAAGGAGTAAGGGCAGTGGGACAGAGCTCCAGCCTGGGTGGGGGAACACACTTTATTGTCACTCACCTTAAAAGAAAATACAGCATTTCTTTCCATTAGGGATGTAGGCGAGAAACTTTGGTGGTTCCAACAGAACCTGTGGCTTTTTATACCAATAGAAATTGCAGATATTTTCATACCTAGTTAAGTGATTAGAAACACCTAGCCTTCTTGGCCACAGGGCTAGGAGGCAGCAGAACCTCCACCCCAAGGTCTACTTAATCCAGAGATGCACAAGGTATGATGGAAACATGTGGTGAATATTTTTTAAAAAAATTTTACATGTTTATTACAGTAAAAGACACATTATCATTCATGTCCCCTCAAAATCCAAAATCCTCCCCTCCCCCCCGCCTTTTTTTTTGAGACAGGGTCTCACTATGCAGTTCAGGGTGGCCTTGAACTCACTGTGTAGCCCAGGCTGGCTTAGAACTTGTGGCGATCATCCTGCCTCAGCCTCCCAAGGGAGTGCTAGGATCATAAGCATGTGCCACTGTGCCCAGCTTTCCCCTTGTTTCGACACACTTCTCCCAACATTCTTGTCGCTTTCTGAAGCAGTTCGGGAAGTCTTCTTTCCTGAGTGTCTTTAATTGCCCTGTCATGGTTATCTTGATGTCCTGAATTGATTGAAAATGTTTCCTTTTCATGGTCACTTTGACTTTGGGGAAGAGACAGAAGTTGAACTGTGCCAGATTCAGTGAATAAGGTGGATGAGGACCAGCATCACGTTTTTATGAGCCTGCCTTTCTGTTGGATGGCACTTGGCAGCAGCATTCATCATATTGTTGATCCCGCCTTATTAAAAACACTCAGGAAGGAAGACTCCAGAGCTGCTTCAGAAAATGGCAAGAACGATGGGATAGATGTGCTCAAAGTGGAGTGATGGAAATTAATTGCATTAATAAATTTTTTACTGTAATAAATTTTATTTAAACAGTCTCAGTATATTTTGATCATCCCTTTTACATTCTTTCTCTGCTATCCCATTTCTATAAAATTTCATTCATTACTTTGAAAACAGAAAACTGGGTACATTCGGAAATAATTAAAACTCATCTTAAGGGTAATGGGATCAAAGTTAAACCATGAGTTTACAATTATTTTCTCTTTAATGTAAGTTGTATTGAAGATACTGATCTACTGACTTTTAGACAAAACACTTACGTTGGCACTGAACTTCATAAGCCTTGGATAATTCTAGTTCCTTGAGAGAGGTCTATGTTTGCCTTGTGAAATGGGGTGTGGAAACTGTCTTTTCTTTTACAATTGTACATCTTTGTGAAACAGGATTGTTAATCTTTGTAATGATCAAATCAGAAATTTAAAAATCAAATTAGAAAGCTGGCCATGGTGGCACATACCTGTAATCTCAGCATTCAGGAGGCTGAGGCCTCAGGATCTTCATAAGTTTGAGGCCAGCCTAAGCAACATAGTGAGTTCAAGGCCAACCTGGGCCTACATGGCAAGATCCTGTCTCAGAAAAACAAAAAAATCAAATTGACTGAATGTCTGTTATGATGTGCACATGTCCTTGTTGTCTTCTAATGTAATCTTTGGTAGTATTCAGGCACAGCAAGGCCCACAGAGCAGATGGTTGCCAGGGATGAGATAGTTGGTTCCACTCAGGGTCCCAAGAGAAGGGGACTCAGCATGGGAGAAACCAGAGGAGGCAGGTGCGTAGGTTCAGGATTGGCTCCTTGAGCTAATTTCGCAGGCTCTGAGGTGAAGGGCAGATTCATGGCCGCCCAAGTGTGAGAACAAACAAAGGAGGTGCTTGGGATCTGCCCTCCGGATTAGCTGGTTTGCATCTGAAAGTCACCTCCTGAGTGAGTCTTTTTATGTCCAGATATAGCAGTCCAGGGAGAGGCATCTCTCTAAGGTCACCAGGCCCCAGCTACCAAACCATGAGATCCGGAAACTAGGAAACGTGGTTATTACACTTGTCAACATTCTTCCTGCTTTTCAATGTTCTTATGCAAGTTATGGAACAATTTGCATGACTTTCAGGCCAATATATCTTAAAATATACATTACATGCCTGTAATCCCAGCACCCATGAGTGTGAAGCAGGAAGATTGCAGCAAGTTTGAGGGCACCGTGGGCTAGACAGTGAGTTCAAGTTCAGTCTGAACTACAAAGTGAAACCCTGTCTTAAAAACAACAAATATATATATGTATATATTTATTTATATCTATAAATATATATCTGTGTGAATATATATATATATTTGAACTTTAACTTGCGTATATTTTAAACATACTTTCTCATTACTAAATAGCACAAATGCACCAAAAATTTTTTTTAATATGTTGATGGATTAGATTTTTTACTGCTGCACAACAAATTACCCCAAAACTCATGATTGAAAATAGCAAACATTTGTTATTAGAACCGGAGTGCAGCTCACCCAGGTGGCTCAGGATCTGGTTCTCTCAGCCAGTCCTCAGTCCCCTTTGGCTGCATAGGGACAGATCTCTTCCGTGGACATGCCACAGTTGCTGCCATGAGGACCTCAGAGCTGCCTCACTCCAGGTGGACACCCAAGGGAGAGCAAAGGAGAGCAAACAAAAGCACCCAAGAAGTGTCTTGCTTGTTGTGCCCTAAGCTTGGAGGTACCACCCCCTCGTTTCTGCTGTCTTCTGTCCCTGGTAAGGGATTGCACTAGGGCATGAGCACCACCTTCGAAATAGCCTGTCTCACTGGGTAATGGTGCCGTGGCAGAACTGCTGGCTTTGTGGCTCTGTGTTTTGTTTTTGTTTTCCTTTTCTTTTTTTATTTAAAAACATCACAGTGTTCTGAAGGAGTCCAAAGACTACTAGCTACGTGCAGCACAAACAGATAAAGAGTCTAGATCCAGCTGCAGCTCTGCACAGATATGGGTCCAAAGTCAGCCTCACCCTCCAGCTGTGTGGACCTTGAGCAATGCATCCTGCATTCCTACAATAAAATCCAAATGATAATGAGCATGCATCGCAGGCTATGTGAGGAATTGACAAGATGGTGCTTGTCATACATTAATGTTCTACCCAGAACACTTAGGAAATGGTAGCTATTATCCACACAGGAACCTCACAATCTCACAACCTCACAACCATGCACAGCTTTCTATTTCACAGCATCAGAGTCCTGAGATGGTGTTTTATTACCGGTTGGGTTCTTTCTCCCTCTGTGTACTTTAAGTATCACATAGATGATGAAGTCCAGCTTGTCTGTAGCAAACAGGCCACATACAATGCCAGTATTAATGTGCAAAGGATGACTGGAATATATGGTGAATATTTATTTCTTTAAAACTTATTGCAGCCAAAGACACATTCCCAAGAGTGATGGATGGGATAAGGACTGTTCAAAGCAAGGGACATATTTTGAGGAGGATTAATAGTAATGTGTGTTTACTATAATACATTTGTTAATTTAAACATTCACTATATTTGTTGATAATCTACTGGTGAAATGTTTATAGCAATTTCTCTCAAAAACATTGCAGCTAGGTGTGATGGTGCTGGCCTGTAATTCCAGCATTCAGAAGGCTGAGGCAGGAGCATCACTGTGAGTTTGAGGCCAGCCTGGGCTACATAATGAGATCCTGTCTCAAAAAACTGAAACAAACAAACTCCAAACAAACAAACAAAAACATTGCAGTGAGTCCTCATCCACCTTATTCATTGGATCTGACACCATGCAATTTCTGACTTTTCCTCAAAGTCAAAATGACCATGAAAGAGAAACATTTTGAGTGAATTCAGAACGTCAAGCAGCCATGACAAAGGGCATGAAAGACGACTTCCAGAACTGCTTCAGACAGTGGCAATAACACTGGGATAAGTGAGTTCAAAGCAAGGTGGGTATTCTGAAGAGGATTAATGGCTATCTCTCTTGTACTGTAATAAATTTTAAAATTAAATATTAATCATACTTTTTGAATATCAAGCCATATTAATACAAATGACATTAGCCCCAGAAGTGACTTCTAGGCCAGAGCTGTCCACAGGGAGGGAACACACAGCCTTTTGAATCCACTGGAAAGATTCAAGCTGATAGTTCACATCTTCAGTCCACACCACCCCTGTCAGCTGTGCCTAGGTGCAGGAAGATGAGCCCCTTTCTGGCCACCTGCTTCACACCAGGCAGGACAGCCCTTCCTGCCAGGCAGGATAAGGCAGTAGGCGGAAGGACTGTGGTACCTGCAGACCTGAGATCATCATTTGTTCGTGAACCCCTCTGCACACAGCCATGCTCTGCTGCTGATCCAGTAACAACCCAAGGCCCCAGAGTCCGAGGGGCAGGACTCACTGTGCCCTGTGAGTTTGCCTGTGAGCATGGACAGGAAACTAGGGTCAGAGCTGGGGGGGCCCAATGTCCTCTTGTCATCTGACCTGGCATCTGGACTCACAGAGACCACAGCTGGGCCTCCTGAAAGAAAGCCTGGTCCCCACCCAAGGAGGGTGGTGGCTCTGAGGAGGAGCAGCTGTCAGGCCAAGGGATCAGCCCCACTGGGAAGGTGCCAGGGCAACATGCCAGTTTTGATTTCCCAGCAACCATGAGTAAACTGAAAATGCTCTGTTCCTCCTTCCCTTCACCACCCTCTCCCTCTCCACCTGAATGCAACTTCATCTGGGCTGGGGCACCTGCTGCAGAGGACCCTCACCACAGAATTAAAATCAAGCCCCAGAACCCGCACAGGGGACCTCTTGGTGTTATTTCTTACAACTGTGTGGGAATCTACAACGATCTCAAAACAAAAAGTTTAATCCCAAAATTAAGCTGTTCAGAATTTACTGTAATGGGAAGAAATAACAAACGTTTTTTTTTAAGCAGAGAAAGAAAGCCCCATTGTGAAAATTCACCTTTTGTTTTTTCCTAGATAGATCTTTATCCCCGGTGCTACACCTGTGGAGATGACATTCTGTGCTCAACAAGGCTCACGGGGCAGGAAAGGGGCCCATTCCTTCCTTCTCATGTTCCCTGACCAACCAGACCAGACCCTTTATGGAAAAATCTCTGTCCACTTCCTGTTTCTGTAAAGAATGCCACAAACGTGTGATTCATAAACATTCTATTCAGTTTGTGGTTCTGGAAGTGCCAGGTCCAGCACTGGATGAGAGCCTTTGGGATAGTAATGTGCAGTGAGCGGCAAGACAGGGCAAGCAGGTTGGCTCAAGTCTCTCCCCTCCGCTGCTGCCTCCTCCTCCTCCTCTTCTCCTTTTCTCTCCACCTCCTAGTCTCTTCAGCTGAATCTGGGGCCCAAGCTCTCTTTTTATTTGGAGATAGGTTCTCACAAATTGCCCAGACTGGCCTCAAACTTTTAATCCCCTGCCTCAGCCTCCCCAGGTATGCACCACCCCACCAGTTTCTCTTCCTCTTCTCATAAAGCCACTAAGCCATCACCAGGCCCCACCTCACGATGTCCTAGAGGGACCACTTCCAGTGTTACTCACATGTGAGCTTGGGGTTATATTTCCAGCCCATGGGTTTTTGCACGCATGTTCAAACCATACCAGCAGCTGTAAAAAACATCTGTGGTAGCTGGGCTTGGTGGTGCACACCATGAAGCCCAGTTAGTTTGGAGGTAGAGGTAAGAGAATCCCAAATCCAAGGCCAGCCTGGACAACACAGGGAGACCCTGACTCAAAATGAACAAGGCTGGAGATGTAGCTCAGCACCCCCTGGGCTCAATTTTGGGTTTGCACAAGACAGACACAAAAGCACACAAACATCTGCACACATCCATATGCACCCACACCAACAGTGTGCTTGGGAGTATTAACAAGAACTAGCAGAAGTTAGTGCCTCTAGAGGGAACAGGAGAAGGGCCAAAGAGAAAGGAATCAGCAATCCTTTTTGACCTCTGGACTTTCTATCATGAGTACATATTGCCTAGTCCATAAAGATCCCTTGATCCCACATATCTATCAAAGGTCCAGCTCACACTTTTCCAGGAAGCCTTTCCTGTCCTACCAGTCAGAATTCACAGCTCAGAGCATGGTGCTGCCAGAGGAAAGACTGCTGCTGCTCCTTGACTGACTGCAGGATAGAGTCTTACAAGGGACAAGGCCAACAAGGGCCTCTTAGGAAAGCTCCCTGAGAGATGGCAATGTGTCCCTGGCTTGAGAACTTCTGCCCTGGCTCTTGATGCAAGAGCCAAGTTCAAGCACTCACTGGAAAAGTCAACACTCAATACTGTACTTGATTAAACACATGAAAAGCTCATGCAGGCCTTTGATCTCATCATCTCCCCAAAATCTGGTGGGCTGGGCTACCCCACCCCACCCCCTCCAGAGAGGAGAAAATGAGGGCCTGAGCTGGCAGGAGGTACCAGGACCCCTGAGACCCTCAGCTCCACACTCCTTCCTGAGCTTCCTCAAGATCAGAGCCAGATTTTGCATTCCCACCCAAAGCTGCACACAGCACTTTCACCCCAAGAAGTCCAACTACAATAAGAATGTAAAAAAAAAACCCAACAGGGCACAGGAAGTTGTCTCAGTCACCCCAGTTCCACTTGTGAGGTTTCTCACTTTGTGGGTAACAGTTTATACTCTTGTTGCCCGAATTTCTTGTCACCCTTCTAAAAATAACCCCAACTGCATGTTCAACACACAGATTCCAGAATTAAGGATCCCTGGGGTGGTGTCCAGGGAGATCTCGTGTGTGCGTGTGTGTATGTGTGTGTGTGTGTGTGTGTGTGTGTGTGTGTATGTGTATGGTAGAATATATACAACAGAACCCACCATCTTAGTTTCTTTGTTTGTTGAATTTAAGTTCTCACATCCTGGAGGCGGGAAGCATGGGCCAAGGTCTCAGTGCTGTCAAGTTCTGGTGGGCCCCCTTCTGGGCTGGCAGGTGGTCACATTTCCAGGTGTCACCTCTGGCCCCTCTCACCTTTGCAGAAGAGAGCTCTGTGGGTTACTGTAAACCCAGTCAGTTGCTGACTCAAGCTCTGGCTGCCACCCTCCCTTAGGGTGTCTCCGTCTCTGAGTGAGGCTGTGTATCCCATGCCCACCAGACCCTGTGGATGGTGGATGCATCTTTCCCCATGCCTGGTTGCCTGGCTGAATGGCTCAGAACATGCCCCAGCCACTGTGCAAGTGGACGCTGCATGGTGGCCGGGCCTCTGGCTGGTACAGGGCAGGGAGTTGCCTTGGGGGACAGAGGGGCAGCAAAGGTCCCTAGCAGCCCTGCTCCAGGACCCCCTGCAGTGCCCAGTTCTTGGCTTGGCCCTCACTGCCCCAGAGACTCTCCTGAAGTGTGCAGCAGCCTCCTGACAGCGGGCACCTTCACCTTGCTGTGTCATTGTCAACACCACCCAGCCCCACACCTTTCACCTTTCCAAACCCACAGTCTGTCCCCATTATGCAGAAACTCCCCAGTCCTCCCCATTTCTTCAGCTGCCATTCTGCTTTGTGTTTCATGAGCCTGACTGCTTCAGATGCTGCATGTATGGAAAAGTGTGCTTTTTTCCTCTCTTTGTGACTGACTTGTTTCACTTAGCCTAATGGCCTCAAGAAATAGCAAATGACAAGATTTCCTCCTCCTCTTCCTCCTCCTTCTTCTTGGTTTTTTGGGTTGTTTTTTTTTTGGTACTGGGGATCAAACTCAGGACCTTGTACTTGCCAGCCAGGTACAGCACCACTGAGCTACATCTCCGGCCCCCTGCTTCTTGAAGTCTGAATGATATTCCAGTGTGTTACTTATCTACTCACCCACCTACAGATATTTAGTTTTCATCTATTTCTTGCGTATTGTGAATAATGCTGCCATGAGCGTCAATGTGCAAATATAGCTTCAAGATCATGTTTTCAATTCTTTATACAGAAGTAGGTTGATAGATCATATGATAATTTTATATGTGTAAGTGTGTGCTGGGGATTGAACCCAGGACTCACATGCTAGGCACTCTACCCACTGACCTACCTCCCCAGTCTCTATGTTTAATTTTTTGAGGACCCACCCTGTTTCTGGTAGTGCTGTACCATTTTACATTCCCACCAACAAAGCACAAAGGTTGTAATTTTTCTACATCTGTGCCAAAAAAATAAAATACTTAACAAGAAAAGTGATAGAATTATACACTGAAAACTACAAAGCATGGCTTCTACCTGAGGCTGGAGACCAGGTAGGAAGGAGGGCTGGGCCCTCTCTACTTGCTCATGCATGGCATGGGCTTAGAAGGCCTGGGCTGTGAGAGGACCGCAGTTGGAGCCAGGTGGTGGCCATGCGGCTCGAGGAGACTCTTAATCGCTGTGCCCACCTGGCCTGGGGCGTGTTTGTGCATCTGTCAGGCAGAGATGCCTTTGGAGCAGTGACTGCTCCTGAGCAGTCCCCAGTGGGGCCTCTGTCTACTCCTGGGCCTGTGCTCAGGGAGCACCAGCCACAGGTGAGGACAAGTCTGGAGACAGGACCACCGGGAGCTCCTGGGTGGGAGAGGGTCTAAGGGTAAACTGCCTCCGTGCTGTGTCCCCGTGGCTTCCTCTACCTCACCCCCCTCAGGAACCACTGCTTCTCTCCTTGCTCATCATGGGACAGCAGGCCAAGGGCAGATTGCGTTTTGAGTTTCTCCATTTTGCAGATAGAGAACTGAGACTGACAAAGGTCAAGTGACTGGCTCTGTGCATGTGGAGCTGGGGACAGGAAGAGGTAGAGACTGGACCCCAAGAGGGATCTTTCTGGACCTGTTACTATTACTCTGGATCTTCGTCTGCCATCATCCAACACATAGTTCCGTAAGCCCTACCCTGTGTGAGGAGCTTGGGGAAACACACAGGAAAACAGGGTGTGGTTCCTGTAGCCAGAGAGGCCACCAGGAGGGCAGGCGAAGGTTCCCAGGCTGTAATTACAGGAGATAGAAAAATACCACAGGAGCCCAGAAAGCAGGGGTGCTGGGGTGTGGGTGGAAACAGAGCTCAGGTAGGATCTCAAGGTGGGGAGGGGATTCTTTAAAGGAAATAAAGACCAGAGGGTAAATATTTTAGGCTCAGTGGACCAGAAGAGCTTGGTCACTACTAAGCTCTGCCACTGAGGCACAAAACCAGCTGAAGATGAGAGTATGAGCAGAGGACTCTTGCTGTGCTCCAATAAAGCCTAATTTCCACAAACCAGAAGCTGGCTGGCTCCCCAGAACCCCAGTATGCTGACCCTGCGACATCAGCACAGAGGCTAAAAGCTGTGGATGGGCGGCAGCTGGCCTGCAGTGAACTCCTGTACAGGGCTGCAAGAGCTAAGCAGAAATGGCGTGGATCTGTTGGAGCCTCATGTTTAGGTCACATTACCCAGCCGAAAGGAGTTGTTTGTCTGATCTTCCAGGAAATCAAGGAGGAGATCACAGCCATATCCTCCAGAGCCCAGCTTAGCCTGATAAAGGAGCCCCTCTTTGCGTCAGTTGAAGGACAGACAGCAATGTGAAATCCTCTGATAGCAACCAAGCCGCTTCCTGCCTCTGAATGTGACCTATCTCACAGGCTCAGCAACTGGGAGTTTGGTGCCATGGAACATGCAATTGCCTATGAAGGATGCACAACAGGTAGGTGCTCTGGCAGAGACAGATACATAGTGACATGAGTCAGGGTGGTCCCTTGTCTCCAAAGCACTCTGAGTGTTTGAAATTGGGACCATCCCACAAAGCCCAGGGCAGGCAGCTCTGTCACCTTGCGCTTTGCTCTGCAGGAGAGCACTTGGCTATGTTTTTGTAAACAAGAGGCCAGACAGTGATGCACTGTGCCTGTTGTAGATTCCAGGTCTGACAGCATCCAATGACAATGCTAAAGGTTCATGGTGTTCATTAACTTTAAAGCTAATTCACTAGAAAGCAGGCCTACTAGGGAGAATTAGGGAACTTGTTCTCCCGTCTACACAGAAAGAGAAGTGGGTCCCTTTCCCCATCAGTGGGAACTTTTGTATTTGGGTCCTACTAGCAGTTCCTGGCCAATTTTTTCCTTTATTGGGTTGGTTTAGGAGATGAGGATGGGGCACTGGTCCTTCCTCTTGCTAAAGCAGCACAAGCAGAAGTGCTAGGACAAGCATTTCTTCTGCAGCCAGGCGTTCATTCTGATATTTGTTTCTTGTTTTTGTTTTGTTTTTTTGAGACAGGATTTCACCAGGTAGCCAGGCTAGCCTTGAACTCATTGTATATCCCAGGCTGGCCTTGAACTCCCAGCGATATTCCTGTCTCAGCCTCCCAAGTGATGGAATTCCAGGCATGTGCCCCCATGCCCAGCTCTGATTTTGCCTTAGGTAGAGTGCATTTAAAATGAACCTTTATAGAATGTGTATTTCATAGGCTTTGCAAATACCAAAGCCAGTTTCAGCAGGTCTGGGTGGGGAGCAGACATCCTACCCACAATGCACTTGGACACAGCTGGGAAGTAACTAAATCCTCCCCCACACAGAACAAACTCTGATCTGTCTGGCTGCCACCAACAGCAATTAGGGCAGGGACCTGAAGTTTTGTTTTCAGAAGGAAAATTCTTGCTAGTCAATCCTCCCCTTTCCCCCATTGTCAGTCTAGGTGAGGTTCCTATATTTTCATGCCCAAAATTAATGATTTGCAACACTTAATATGTTTTTTAAATAATGTTTTTATTTTATGAAAAAATAAAACAAACTTTCATAGCAAAATAAGAGAATAATAGCTGATATACTGTGTATCATCTTCAAAATAGTTACTCAGAGTATAAGACATAGACAAAAAAGATTCTCTCTTATAAAGAAGAAATTTTCTCCTTCCTGTGAAAAGCATTTTGCATATAAAATGTGAACATTTAGCCTGCTGTGGTTGGGTGGTTGGATATGATTCAGTCTCTCCTCACTGCCCCCCCAGCTCCGGGAAAGACAGCTTCTCTTGGAGGTCTTGTGCAGTAAGTGCTCAGTAAATGTGTGTGTTGACAACTGAATAACATGTTTGTAGCTGTGAGTAACATACAGGGGTGGGGGGTAAAGAAGACGACTGAATTCACCTAGAATGTTTCGGTCCCATCCTGATTCTGCCCTTATGTAGCTTCATGACTCAGAAAGGTTGCTCAGTCTCTCTGAGCTTCTATTTCTTCACCTACAAAATGTGAAGTAGAAATTTGGTGAGCATGATCTAAATTCATTCACTTGGCAAACATTTTAGTGTTAATGCTACGAAAGAAGCTTATGGTGGAAAACAAAATGAGTTATTTAACAACTGGATATGTGCCCCTCTTTATCTTTGACGTGTGATCTCAGCTTAGTCAAGGGGAAGGATATTCCTAGGCATGTTGGAGACTGGTGAAGTGGCAGTGAGTACACACATTCATTTCTGCTTTATCTTCCCGGAGGACCTGGCAAATCTGAGCCAGGATGCACATGTCTCCAGGCTGGGTCTGTGAGGTCCCTGAGGCTGAAATAACAAACCTATCCTACCCTTTCAAAATAAGTGTGCAGGTTCACCGACTCCTGTCACAGAAGAATTTTCAGGACACCTCAGTAAAGAAATACGAGAAGGAAGGGTTTATAGGACTCATGCAAAGAATGGAGTGTGGGTGCTCAGAGACATGATGAACGTTAAAGCGGAGTGGGCTGCGTTCAAGACGGGAGATCTAGGATGTGTACTCTCACTGTCATCTGTGTGTGTTTGGAGTTGAGATCTGCTGTCTCCTTGGGGTGGAGGAAGGCAGTTTACAGGTGGAAAGGACAGATGAAGAGCCCTGATTCAAAGGCTTATTGTAAAAGGACCTTTAGGATTTTTAAAAAATGAGTTTCCTGAAAGGGAAAAAGGCTTGAGTAACTTTTATGTCTTGAAGCTGCAATTTTTCTTAAAGTTAAAATCTCAATTATCTCACCTACTTTTTACCTAGTTTTTATTTCTTCTATCCTACCCCAGGCTCAGGTCTCCTCAGTACACATTTCCTGAATGAGTGACCACTCAACCCAAACCATTTCTCCAACTGTGGAGCTGCCATGGCTTCACACTGCCAATTAGCCGAGGCCAGGAGTGAAACTGCAGCCCCTGTGAGCAAACCCTGTCCACCTTTTGGTGTTTATGACTCCAAGGCTAGGTTGTTTTTTAACTGTATATCCTTTTATTGGTACCTTGTAGATACACAATATAATGACATTCATCATTGGAAATTTGCACCTTTACATACTCTCTTGGTTCTTATTTTTTCACCCTTGCCCAGCCCTCCCTTCAACCCCTCCATCCCTCCCTATTTACAAAGACTTTGTTTCC
>NW_004624900.1:184472-212582 GCF_000247695.1 Heterocephalus glaber | reverse complement strand
CCTAGTTCTTTGAGGTGTCTCCATACTGATTTCCACAGTGGTTGCACCAGTCTGCACTCCCACCAACAATGGAGAAGTGTTCCTTTCTCTCCACACCCCCACCAACACACAATATCATACTTCCTAACGTCACTTCTTTGGGCCCACTTTTCTGATCTTTATTGTGAGAGTGAAAACAACCGGGGTTGCTGTATCAATTGATGAAGATATACAGTGACACATTCATCAAAATGAAGGGATCTTTTGAACATACCGAGCACTCAATAGATTATAACCTTAGGTATTATGAGAATTGTCCAAAGTTCCATAGTAAGTGGACTAGCGTGTAACGTCTCTTGCTTTAAAAGGTTCTGAGGGTATTTCCCGTGCAGGATGTGTGCTATGTCCCACTGCCCAGGTGATTTCAATTTTTGATTCATTATAGATTGGTTGTTACACACTAGTCCCCTGAACTATAGTATCATGTATAATGCTGATGTCCAGTTTGCTGTTTAATGGCATGTGTCAATGGTAACAGACCAGGCAAGCGCCTCTCTGAAGTAAAGAAACACCAAAGTATCTGTTTTCCCTTGGGCAGTCAGGGTGCATGTCAGTTTGATTCGCCATCTACCAGCACATTGGTGGGGCACACTCCTGGGCATGTCATGGAGGTGTGATCTTGGGGTCTAGGTCTGATTCCCTCACAGTTGACATACACAACTTTCCTGTGATGTTCCCCACTGTGCTTCCTGGGTGTCTGAATTATCCATCCTTCCTCTGCCACGATGTCCCTGCTTTGGAGCTGGCTGACTCTGGACTGAATTCCTTGAAACTGAGGGCTAAATTGAACCTCTTCTCCTTTAAGTTGTGGGTGTTGGGTACTGTGTCCCAGTGACAGGAAAATGACTAATACACCCCTTATCTGTCTTGTCCAGGAACAAACTCTTTACACCTGGCCAAAAGAACATAAAGTAGGGTTTAGGGGTGTGAGTCATTCACATTTTGCATTCAAACGTCAAGAAAGGAAATATAGCTTGTGAGAGGCACACCTATAGAACACAGGGCAGTTTAAACTCAGCTGCACTAACAGATTTTTGTTCCACAGTCCTGGAAGTCATTGAAGCATCTCTATGCAATCTAGCATGTTGACCTAATGATTCATTGACTCATTCCTCCTCCTACCCCTCCAACCAGTTGCTAAATGCCAGTTTTATCTATTATGACTTCCTGTTAAATCCATCTTCCTGGCTTTCTTCCATGCTCAGGGGCCTCTGCCCCACACATGCCCCACACAAATGCAGCACAGAGAGGCCAGGAAGAATCTGGACAGACAGGCCTCCCTGGGGGTACTAGACAGCTTTCTGTTGCTGGGAAAAAGTAGTTGACATACACCAACTTAGAGGAGGAGACATTTATTTTGGTCCACAGTTTCAGAGGCTTCAGTCCATGGCTAGTTGGCTTCAAGGTAGAACCATCATGGTGGAAAGGCATAGCGGAGGGAAGCTGCTCATTTCATAGAAGCTGGAGCCAGGAAGAGAAAAGGTCTTAGAGGAAGGTGCTGGCAACAAGATTGATCCTTCAAAGCCATGTCTCAGTCACTCACCTCATGCAGCTAAGTCCCACCTCCCAGTAAACTCATGTAGCTACGAGTTCATAAATGGATAGTCTACTTGATGAAGTTAGAGAGCTCATGATCTATTTGGTTTCTCAAATCCAATCAGATGGCAACCAAGCCTTCAACACAATGAGGGGGAGGGGATTTTGGATCTCAACCATAATGCTAGCTCCTCCCTTAGTCTATTTTCCTTAGATCATTCTGTAACTGGGTTTTGGGGTGCTGGAATCTCCTTCTGGATCTCCTCATTTTAATCTAGGTTCTTTCTGTCCTGAGTAAAGAATTGGCCAGGACAAGCACAAATGGTAGCACAGTTTTATTAAAAGTAGGAAAAGAAACAGGCTCTGCAGAGTGAGTTTGGCCCAAGTAAAAGTAGGCAAAGAAGTACACCATACAGTATGAGGGCAGGCCACCATGTGAGAGAGAACAGTGGCAAAAAAGCAATGTGGGCTTCTTGCCTACCATGTCATGGACTGTTTCTCCTCTGCCATACTGCCTTGCCTTGGGTCCAGCTGACTACGGATTGAAACCTCTACCAACGAGACCCTGAGCACTACTATGACTTTGAATATGCCCTGTGACCTACCTGTCCCCAAGCCTATTGAGTGGGTGAACATCCTGTGAGGTCCTCTCTGCCTTTCTTAGCCCTAACAGAGAGTGATCAGTTGCTAGTGCTGTCACTGTCTCCCTGCTTCTCCCGTATATGATCATTTGAACACTTTGGGCCTCTACACAGTCTTCAGCCTTGTAAAGAAAGGGACCTGCAGAGGAAGGCTGGACTCAGAGCCAAGTTGGAAGAGTAATGGGATCCCTCAACTCCCCCGCTGTGTCAGGGACATTTCCTCTTTGTCTTTTAAATGTTTTTTTTTAAGGGCTACATCTTTGGAAGTACTGCAATTTAATTTATCAGTGTTATGATTAGAATGCTGGTGACCACAAAATGCTGCATAAACTTTTATACATATTAGTACTAGTAAATATTAATAAAGTTAAGCAGCTGCAAAGAACCTAAGGATTACATTTTTTCTGTGGAGACTCTCCTAGAAGAAATAAATCAAAGATCACAGCTTGAGAAACAGTACATTTTCTAAAGATTTAAAATGTAATAAATGACTTCTAACCTTTAGCACCACTGATAACATGCCTAAGCTCTGCACAGACAGAAACACAGACAACTTCACGGTCATGGCCTGTGAGGACAGCTCTTGGTGTAGGATAATCACCTGCAAGAAAACAGCAGGAGTGAGTCACTAGGAACAATGGCAGACATAAAAAGCTGCACCAGTAACCCCACCATTGTTATAAAACAATCACTAATGACTGTTAAGGACAATGACTAGCTATGTGATCACAGGCAGTTACTGAACCTTT
This sequence comes from Heterocephalus glaber, assembly GCF_000247695.1. The sequence goes on along the minus strand of NW_004624900.1, from coordinate 209,617 downwards.
CTGTTACTTTCTGTGAAGTGGCACAGGTATTGTACCTACTACAAGGGCTATTTAGATGATAGGGTAAGTTCATACATTTGTGTTTAGAATATATGACAGTGCTGATAGCTATTCTTTTCTTCCTCATTATTGTTATTAACCAAGGATAATGCCTGCCAAGGCTTTTGTATGTGCTATCTCATTTAATTTTGGTAACATTCTTATTAGGTTAGTACTATTATTATTCCTATTTTATAGCCTATAAACCCAAGGCTTTGCAAGGTGGATTCAATTTCCCAAGATCAAACAGTTAGCAAGTTTTGCATTTGAACCACAGCTTTCTAATTCTAAAACTCATGCTCTTACCCATTTAAAATTGTTCCTTACAATCTCAACAAATAGGCAGAGGTGTTTTCTTTTGGTGTGGGAGACAGGAAAGTGTTGTAGGGAAAGTAGTGAAGGAAAGAATAAATATCTTAATTCTCAACTGGTACAAACCTAGCTACAAAGTCCAGCTGAATTTTATTCTATAAGCATTTTTACTGCCAACTACTCTCACAAACTGAATGAATGCCTTCTGAGGGGCAGGCATTTTTCTAAGTGGGCTAGGGATTGGAAGTATGAAGAGGTATAAAATATAACATGGAACTGTTCAAAACATAAAATAACCATCCCGTTCCATAGGCATATCACTTGAAACACTCAACAACAAATGTAAGGAGAAACAAATGTGTGCACACAAAGTAGAGCAGAGATCAAAACAATCTCAGTATGAATGGGGAGAAAATCAGAACATTTGATGAATAAACTGCATTTGCCTAAGATAGCATTTGCCTAAGATGAGGAAACTTGAAAAGGCAGCATGACCCACACTGTCTTGACTGGGAAAGTTGTTGGAGCCAGTGTGGGATGGAAATGAGGAATCTGTATAGTCTAATGGTTTAGGAAGGTGATAAAAAGGAAGCAAAAGAAAAAGAGAAAATGGGTAAGGTAAATGGACCATGGTGCCATCTTGAGTAGGGTTCCTTTGATGAATATATATCTATCTATTGAAGACATATGACCGTTATGTATTTTTTGAAGATATACATTATAAATACTTAATATGTAACTGGTACTGGGGGGGTGAGACAGGGTCTGATGGTGTAGTCCAGGCTGACCTTGAATTTGTGGTGATTCTCCTGTCTCAACCTCCTGAGTGCTGGGATTATAGGTGTGCACCACCATGTTCAGCATGGAATTGGTATTTTAAAACATTCTTTAATTCTAAAAACAAACGAAAGTCAGTACTCTGTAGAAGTTACCAACCTCAACTCTGAACTTGGAAGAAAAATTAGTCTATAAAGTTTCTCAATCTTGTATAAAATACATTGATCCCTTTTGAAGAGAAAAAAATATCATTAACTTCAAAAAGAAAGATGAAAATGGAGGGAAAGAAGAGAGGAAATTTAAAAAGAAAAAGAAAGAAGGACAGAAAAAAAAGGAAAGCAAGCCAGCCAACCAGCCAATGACCAAATATTAGCCACACCAGGCAAAATATGAAGAACTGATTCAATGAAGTGAGGTGAGGACAGGTAATCAGAAAGAAGAATGTGGAGTATTTAATAGCAATACAATTTAGACCTGGTCCATTTAATTAGATTCAATAAACATTTATTGATGCTTTTAAAAAAAACACCTCAATGTGGATGTCATTTTTCTATCACCCACGCCTCGGGGAGCAGTCAGGTCTAGGCCATCCTAGGGAAAACCGGCTCGAGTTCTCACGAGAAGTCCACATGCAGGGCTTTGGGAACTGTTCAGCACATGTGTTCTGGTATGGTGTCCCGCCTCCTTTCCCAGCCAGTTTTAGTAATTCTTTCTCTTAACCATCCCATTTATTTAAGAAGAGGAGAACTCAATTGTTTCCAAAGCTCTGTCTTACTTCTACTGACCTGCTTTATTGGTGCCCCAAGGAGGCCTAATTTGCCCCATGGGCAATCCAATCCTTAAAAACAACCCCAGGAGTTCTTGATTGCATTAGCAGAACGCACAGGAGGCCAGATGCACAACAGGTGCCCCAGAAATGGCCATTGTTGTATTAGAATCAGCACTTTGCACTGCAGGGAAATTCGCTGGGGTTTTATTTTCAGGGGCTATGATAGAGACAAACACACACATTGAGTGGCTGCCATCTTTAGCATGTAGCCATGTTTTAGAAGGATATATTTGGGGCTGTATGGAGAAAAGAAATACTTTATAATTGAGTGTTCACATAAGCTGCTGCCTTTTTCCTGAATCAAACTGGTCAACATTGAAGAGTTCCATGGCCAAACAGTAATTGCATTTTTATTAAAGTTTTGAGACCCATTTAGGCCAACTGGAGGGCTCACTGAAATGGTTTTGCTGTCCTCTTATAAAATATTTAATGGACTTGATCAAGTTATAAATTACAGGCACTACTCAAATTCAGTATTCTGTAAATTTTACCTATCAATTTTATAGCTAAGGACCAGCACTATCTTAGTCTTCCTTTCAGTCATCATTAGTGCAAATTATTGGCATTTCAAGAGAAGCCCTTCACCTGCCCACAACCAAACAAAATTTTAAATCATTTAATAAAATTGACTGTTTACTGAAAAAAGTTAAAACAAAATAAAAAACACACGAACCAACCCCCTGTGAGATATTTTGTACCAAAGTGGATGCACCTATTATCTAAATTGCCTGCAGACCACAGGGTTTAAAGGGCAGGCAATTTCAGTGCAAACGAGTCATAGAAAGATCTGATACAGGGTGACAGATGTTTCATAGGCGTTTTGGTTCTTTCAGGCAAAATGTTAAGTCTGAGATATCTAAACGACTGCTTTATTGTGAACATGACCAGATGACAGATACACGGGATGATCAAAATGTATGGTGAATGTTTACATTTAAAAATTTTATCAAAGTAAAAGATGCATTGCCATTAATCCTCTTCAAAACATTCCTTCAGACATTTATAGCTAAATGGATGGACCTTGAGACCATGTGCTTAAGTAAAATAAATTAGACACACATGTTTAGATACTGCATTGTTTCTCTGGTGTGAGAAACTGAAAGTGGAAACAAGGACTGAACTGTATAATGGATGTTGGGAAATGGGAAGAAAGTGTTTAAATGGGAAGGGGAACAAGGGAGGAGGGAGGGAGAAAGGAAGGAAGGGAGAAAGGAAGGAAGGGACAAGAAGAAAAGTGACAATAGAAGAAAAAATGGAAACAAAGCTTTTGTACATAGGGAGGGGATGGGACTTGAGGGGGAATGGGATAAAATAAATAAAATTTATTTTTTAAAAACCACTTCTCACTTGAAACTCTTATCCTATTCCTCTTGCCACTTTCTAAAGTAGTTCTGGAAGTGCTCTTTTGAGACTGTTGCTAGTTGTACTATTATGGTTGCCTTGATGTCTGAATGGATTAAAAATGTTTACCTTACATGGTCATTTTGACTTTGGGGAAGAGCCGGAAGTCATACAGTGCCGGATCTAGTGAATAAGGTGGATGAGGACACACTGTCATGTCTTTATGAGCCTGCCTTTCTGTTGGAGGGCACTCAGCAACACTCACTGTATTTTTGATCACTTCTCATAAAGACACTCGGGAAAGAGGAGTTCCAGAACTGCTTCAGAAAGTGCAAAGATGATGGGATAAGTGTGTCTGAAGCAAGGGGGAGGATTTTGAGGGACATTAATGGCAATGTGTCTTTCACTGTAATAATTTTTACTTAAACATTTACTATATATTTTGATCATACCTCCTAAGTACTTACAATGCACATGTCTAAATTTCACAGCTGATGTTTGTACAGCTTTCTGTGACTTTCTCAGTGATTCTGGGAAGAAGGAAGTGAAGATGCTGTCATTGTCATTTACAGAAAAGGTACAGATGTGGCTATAATCAGAGCTGGTCCCCTGACCGCCAGTGCAGTGGGCTCTCCCCACAGCTGCAGTTTCCACAAGGGATGTCCTTCACTATGACTATTTTACTTTCTTGTTCCAAAAACTAGATCAAGAGCACTGGCAAGAAGTGATGTGACCCCTGGAATTATTTGGCAGGGAATAGAAAGCCTGATAGATAAGAGAAAAAGGAGGGTATAGAGACTGGGAGTTAGGAGCCCTGGGCAGGCCAAATTGGGAGTCCCTTGGCTGCTTCACCCGGTCCCATCAGGGAAGCTCAAGTCAGCTAAGAGAGACAGAGCCCAGGGTGAGGTCCACATGGTCAGTAATTGGCACAGTCACCACCAGCCTGTGCAGGGATGAGTTCCAGAACCTTCAGCAACACCAACATCTGAGGAATCCCTATAAAGGATTTCAGCTTCCTCTCACTTTTTCTCATTCCCCAAATGTGGGGAGTAGGCATTCACTCTGCAGCATTAATCCCGGTCATTCCCCAAGCCTGCCCCATAGAGTCCCCAGTTAGATCTAAATTTCAAGAAAACAATGAATTCTTTTTAGTGTACCTCAATATTGCATGGGACATGACAAGAGGTGCAAGCCTTTTTGGTTTCCTGAATGTGGCAAGTCTCTTTTGTCATTCAAGCATAATTTCTGATTTTCTCAATCGGAAACCAAGGTTCCTGCTTTCCCAATTCTGTAGCAACTACTAGATAAAAAGGAAGATGATGGCAATGCCAGGAGCTGGAAAGAATGTGAAGCAACCAGGACTCTCAGACATTACTGAACTAAGAGGCAGTGCGTTAGGTTTTGTTCTTTGCCAAGACTGCCAGCCAGACCTACAATAGACAGGACTTCCACCTCTGATAGGAAACTGGGTAAACAATTGTTAGAATCTCTCCCGACTGAATCCCTGACCTGCCCTGTGGTCACTTTGCACCTATAGTTTATTTTCTGATTCTTTCCTTTTCTTTCTTTCTTTTTTTTCCTATTCTTTTCTTGTGGGAACAAATTCCAAGCCTTCTCCTTCCTAACCCAGTGGTCATCCTGCCCCCTACGTCATCATCCTCCTGGGGCTGTGGTCCAGGCACCTTGCCATCCAGTTAAATCAAGTCTGGGTCTTCTTGTTTGCCAACTTTTAGTTGCCAACTTTTAGTTGGGCAGAGAGGCTGCGGTGTACATGTCAGGCCGCTGACATGGTACGGTGCTTAATAGACATAGATTGTAGATGTGATCTTTCCTCATTAACATGACTGGAGGTGGGATAGAAGAGATAAGGCTAGGTGGAAAGGAAACAAGGAAAATGGAATTGTAAAATGATACTTTTAAGAAAAACTGCAGCTTCAGGACACAAAAATTACTCAAGTCCTTTTTCCCTCTGGGGAAACTCACTCAAAAATTCCCTAGGGGTTACAATAAGCCTGTAAATTGGGCTCTGGACCTGTGCTTCTCAGCTGTAAATTGTGCTTCCTCCCCCAGACCTCATCCTCAAGGAAGTGGCAGTGTTAGTAGGCATTGGATTTCAACCCCAGACATAGGTAACTACTTTGTGTTCTGATATCACTGTCAGATAGGTGATTGACGACAGCTGGAGCACATCCTAGATCACCCAGCTTGAAGACACCCCAAATTCCATAAATACACCCAGCTCTGGATCGTAAGGTGTCTCTCTCTCTATGGACTGCACTCTATTTCTTTGACTGCATATTTTAAATTTCTGCCTAATAAATCCCTTTATGCCTCTTACTGACTTGTCTTGAAAGTTCATTTCCTCAGATGGGAGTCAGTGAAACTGCAACTTAATTCTGTGTGTTGGGCAGGTCCAGGAATCTACTGGGAGCCTGTCCAGTGACAAACCCAGTGAGACAGTCGCACTGTCTTCATTGTAAAGTTGTCAAAACTGAGGCTTAGAGAAGTTAGTGCACTTCCCCAAGGAAACAGAGGGCGGAAATAGATCTGACCCAGGTTTTCTTGTCTCCACATTTCCAAGCCAGATCTAGACCCTGGCTGGTCGAGTTGGGGGCCGGGGACTGCAGTACCAGGCTTGTTGGAAAGGTGATCTCAGGTCACTGTGTGGACCTATGAAGAGGTGACCTACCTTTTCAAGGAAACCTAGATGCATGTTGTAACTTAGGAACTTATGCTCTGTATGGCTGCTTAGTATAGATCCATCTATAACACACGAAAGTGTCAAAATCCGTAAAGAAACACATGTATATATCCATAAACATGTAACCTGTGTGTTACCAAAATATACTTCTAAACACTTGAAGTGAAGAAATGCAGGGATTTAAAAGGTGACAAAAGTCTGTGTATTACATGAGGAGCTGAATTAACAGATACATAGTGCATGCAATAATCAAGGGGGTTTTCACACATAGTGATGGCAGTGTCACCAGACCAGGCCCATTTGCCTGTCTCACCATTCACCAATCACTGAAAGAATGAGATTTGCTAAAGAGAAAGAGTTGATTGATGAAGAGGCCAAATGTGAGGAGACAGGAGACCCAAGTTTCAGAACCACCTCCAGGAGGACATGACTTAGGCATATTCATGAAATAAAGAACCAAGGTGGTCTGAGTTGAAGGGAGAGGTGATTGGAGGTAAAGAAATAATCAAATCAGTGCCAACTTCATACCCCTTTGCTGACGAATATTCAGAAAATGGGTTCATTTGTGAAATTTGAGGGTGAAATTTTTGGTCCAAAGATGTCTAAAGCTCACCCATTGGACACCTCACAGGCCCAAGTGTAGGGTCCATGGTCTCAGCCAGTGTGAAATAGACAAACATGGTCTCCTGTTCCTGAGAGGAAGGTAGGCTGCATTGCCAATGTGACCATACATGGGCAGCAGTATCTGTAACAGAGTCATAGGAGTGTGCAGTTTAGCGAAGTGATCTCAAGTGGTGACAGAAGCAAGTGAAGCTAGAGGGTTTATTCAGGTTCCACCTTGGTTTCTATGGCAATGCTCATTCCAGGATTTATGCCTGTACATCCTATTGTCAAAATTGATTCACTGGTACTTTTTTTTCTACATGGAACGCAGTAAATGTTATCCTTACTCAAACTAAACTACTGAACACAAACATGTGTGTCCAATGCTATTCAAACCATTACAAAGCACTGGAAGGATACTCAACAAACTGTCTTGGCCCTGGAGAGGTTTTTAGCTTCGGGTTCTCCTAAACTTTAACATCATTTTCCATTTTCATATATTTATGAAACTGATTTCAATTTCCCATAAGGATTTTCCTGCAAAGCACTGACTTTTATTAAAGAAATATTTTTCTGTTAAGACTATTAGAACCTTACTGATATATTCTTCTATCTTTAGGGATATGCAGTCCTATAGAAGAGGCAGTAGCTCCATGTCTATTTTGATAATATATGCAAATGTTTTTGTCTCTGTATGCAAACTGATTTTCCCAGTATGCTTTTAAAACACAGTGGCCTCAACACAGCCTTGAGCCAGAGATCCATCCATGCCATTCAGAATTGGGCAACACACTGCCTGGACAACTCACTCTTCTTTATAACTATTTCTCAGACAACAGGCTGCATCCCATCTGACACAGACTCTGATAGAAAGGTAGTAGGTACATCCTGCACACAGGCTTCTGGGGTTCAGGCAGCCAGGATGTACTGGAATCACTGACAATGTCACATGCTCACATCCTGCTCTCTGTCTCTGCCTTGAGCTCCCAAAGCTGACACCTGGCCACCTTCTCAAGTCCCACACAGCACACCCTGCATTTCCCTGACATCTCAAGGCACATCAGCCTTCTGGAACTCCTCCAGACCCTAGTGGGCATTTGATCTTTGCTAGTTTGAAAAAACAAGAAAAAGAGAAACCTTGTCCCCAGATCCATGTTTGGATTTCTCCAGCTCAGGCCCTGAGTCCAATGCTTATGTGATGTCATACCCCACAGGGTCAACAGGAGTCCAGCAGATCCTCTGGGTTAAAATGCAATCCCATCCTTGCTCACTCCCTGAGCTCCTCCCGCCTCTCCAGGGATGTGGGCATCTCAGGTAAGGTCTTCTGCTTTGCCCCTGGAGATTCCCACCTAGTGAGCTCCCTTCTGAATCCCTCTTTCCTCCAGATCCAAATTTCCATTCAACTCCTCAGTCTCAGTAACTATGTGCAACACCAAAGAAACCCCAGTGACTGGATGAAAGTTCTGAGCAGCAAATCGCCTTTCCTATCTCATCTTTTTTTTTTTCTTCTCAAAGGAATCACTGTCAAAGAGAGGAGCTGGGAAGACTGTTTATATTTAAAAGCAATCATATCAGATAGTGCCTCCGTGACACAGCCTTTGACCCGTCACTTCCACACCCTGAGGAGCTCTTGGGCTGCTTACTAAACACACAGACTCCTCTGTCTCTTCTCAGGCCCTGCTAGGTCAAAATTTCTACAGATGTGACTTATTTATTTAGAAAGGTGAATCTAAGTGTTTTCCTGTGTTCAGTGATGTTCTTGTGACTCCTTATGATGGTCCTGAGACAGAGGAGAAGCGCCTGACCCTCCTACCCAAAATACCATTGGAGAGAGTGTGGCCTGACCGCCCCCCCACCCAGGGGACTGGGACAGCTTGCTTTGGTGTGCTCCCTGGCTACCTAGAGGCCGCTTTCCTCCTCTCCACCACTTCAGACACTACTGTTGCCTTTTTGAAGAGGGGAGGAGCACCCTGGTGTGGATAAGACCAGGGAGGGAGGGATCTTGTAGTGAACAGGGAAGGCAGACGTTACTAGAACCTCTGCAGTGAGTCCTAGTCTCCTGTGAGCCATGGCAGCAAAAGGCGAATTAACCTATTATGCAGGAAAGGTAGAAAAATGAGACTGAGAAGAAGCTGAGCTCTGGGCCTGATCAGTGCTGCTCTAGGCAGCAAAGACGAAAGCCCCCAGTTTACGGCACCTTTTATTCAGTACATCGGGAGAAACAAATGTAACAAATGACTTGCAGAGAGTTCAGTACGTACATCGGGAGAAGCAAATGTAACAAATGACTTGCAGAGAGTTCAGTACATCAACATAAATAAAGTGTAACAATCCATGAACAATGAGGAATTGAGTAGATGAAGATTTTGTTCCTCCCAGGATGTCTCCCGCAGGTGTGGTCTTGTCCTGGAGCATCACAGCATCACCTGGTCATTGAGGTCTCAGTTGTGACCGGAGTCCAAAATGCAATTATGTCTCGGAATGCCATAGCTGGGCTGTAGGCAGGAGAACTAGGCTAACCAAATGATTTTTCCCTAAAATTATGTAGCATTGCTCCTGACAGGATCTGGGCCCACTGTTAACACCCTCAGCTCCCACAGCTAGTCTGCCAGAAGATTTCCTGGTTTGGGGGGCTCTCCACCCCTCATTTATTCTTGACCACGACAGCTGAGGCTGTCCTCAGGCTCTCCACCCATTATGGGCCTGCACTTGGACCAATCACAGGTTGGCAGCTGGTACATAAACGGAAATTCCCAGCCACTTCTCAAGTTGGTCTGGGAGGGTGCTGCCCTGTGTGCTGACCTCACTGTGTGGCAGAACAGGCCCTGTTAAAATAGACTTGTATTGGTGTTCTGGCAGACTTGCTCCTGATTTATTTCTGGGGTAGTGTTGATACAGGAGAAATATAGCTTCCAACCTGCTAGATGTCAGATGTGCTGACTATATATCCTGAAATGGAAGAATGAGTTTTAAGAGACAACACAGGTTAAGAATGGGAAAGGTTTAGCTAGGCAGAGTGGTGCACACCTGTAATCCTAGCACTTGGGAGGCTGAGGCAGGAGAACTGCCATGAGTTGAGGCCAGCCTGGGCTACATAGTGAGTTCAAGACCAGCCTGAACTGCATAGCAGGACCCTTTCTCAAAAAAAAAAAAAAAGAAGTAAGAAAAGTTTATTGAGAGATGGTTCCTGAGAGACAAGAGGGGTCCTGAGTGGGTTGCCACCGAGGCCCTTTATCAGGAGTAATTTATACAGCAAAGACACAGTGTGGGTAAAATGTGAGTCAAACTATAGGATTACAAGTATAGCTGCTTAGCTAACACTGATCCAATACAGAAACAGGTCCATGGCAAGGGTACATGGAAAGAACAAAGGCATTTTGGGGAAGGGATGGGTCTGGGTGCTCTGGTCACCTGGGTGACTGATGCCTATCTGGACTTCTGGGACCAAGTGGTGCTAATTATAGTAATAGTTTCAAGTTATTGCTTATCCTTTAGGGAAGCATGTGGGTCTGGACATTGCATCTTTATCTTTTCTAAGGGGCCTTGGATAGAAGTCATGTTGCAGTTTAACAATTATGAACTCTCTTTATAATTTGATTAAGTGAATCCCAGTAAAAGAAGTTTTGGCACATTTGTCATTGGTTTTATCTGTATAATCATTTGGAGTTTGGCACCTTCTAGATGAGAATAATCAACTTTTAAAAAAGATTGAACCACGTACAACCAAAGCATGAGTATTAGAATGGAAAGACAGTTTGGAGAAAGGGGCCACACCTGGACACTGCTCTTAAGTGACTGGAATAGTGATTGTAACCGGCTAGCTCTTAGGCCTGCCTACTAATTAAGGATATCTATAAGCCTGATCTTTCTTTGCCACAAGTCCCTATAGTTTTAGTTATAAGAAGATGGAGAGTTTGGTGGTTTTGAAGCACAGTTTCAGCCAGTGAATTTAAAGATTCTTGCTGAGCTTTTATAGCTTCTACTGTAGCTTTTTAGAATCATTGAACCATAAAAGTAGTCAGCTACAGATGTAGCTGGAAGCTGACAGCAGGGGTCAATGATTGGAGCCTCCTTTTTATGTCTAGCCTTTATTACTCTGATATTATTTTTTATATTTTTGTTATACTTTTTTTGGGTGTTTAAGACCAAGTTAAAGTGAGACCTGTGTTAAACAAAATTAACCTCATGCTATCCATCAAGGTCAGTTAAGGCTCTTCAGGGATTATTTTTGGAACCATGTATAGAGCCTCTCAGCTCCCTTATCAGTGTCAGCCTCCAAGATGGGTAACAGTCTTGCTTGACCATGTGGCTTCCTGTGGAAGCATGGGAGACTTTTTTTGTGACTCTCTTTTTAAGCACACTATATATTGGTTGATTCTTGTCCTCTGGGCTCAGTCTCCCTACTCAGGAGGTTGGGTGACTCATCAAAAGTGTAGGATCTTATAGAAAATGTCCTCTCATGTCCTAGGTCTTTGTTGACTTTGGAGGGCCAGGGCCAAAATATTGGCTGTATTCTTAGCTCAGTTATCTTTTTATCTCTAGTCTCCAAACCTCAGTTGTTGAATGCCCAGGAGATAAGTTATACCAGTATTGCAGTAGGAGTAGTAGGTTTAACTATTATATCTATATATCAAGGACCTTGAAATATATAGTATGATCAGAGAGTTGTTCATTTTTTATTAGTCATGGTTGTCTAATAAGTTGGATCTCTGCAGAATGTTAACAGATAACAGTTATAAAGTTTTACATAGAAAACTTGAAATAAAGGGTAACATAACCTTTTAGCATAATGATCATGATGTCATTATTATACTAGAACCATTAGGTTTTGGTCATTATCTCTGAAATAATTTAAATATTTATCTTAGTATAGAATAACTTTTTAGTTTGATAATGTCTCGAGTGTTTACTTATCTATAAGCCAACTTAAGTAGAACTTTTGAAGGATAATATATACTTAAAAATTAACACAGAGAAACATACATATTAACCTAAATAATATATAACATTTATGTTATCACTTTAAGATTTTTAATTTTATGTAAGCCTTGAGCCTGTCAGCCTTTATCTGGTAATGTTTTAAATGAGTTTGGCTACCCTGAAACCTATATAAGTGGTTTTCCATGGAAATCCCAAGAAGAACCGAAAAAAGAAAAAAAAATTGTGGAACTAAAAAAAAATTTTTTTTAATGAGCCAGCTGCAGGTGCTTCAACCAGTTTTTAACATATTAAACAGACAGATGGACAAACATATAAACACATAAAATATTTATTTTTTGTTACTGTTTTTGGAGACACTGTCTTGCTATGTAGTTCAGGCTGGCCTTGAACTCACTATGTATCCCAGGCTGGCCTTGAACTCATGGTGATCCTCCTGCCTCAGCTTCCCAAGTGGTGGGATTACAGATGTGTACTACCACACCCAGCAAAATAATTATTTTAATAAAGAGTGCATTCTCAGATATATTTACCAACTTGAACTATAATGACCCTTTTACAGTTTTTAGGTTTGTAACTATAAACAGACTAGTCAGAACTTTTCTTATAGGTCATCAATTAACAGAGATTTCTTATAATAAGAGTCAGAAGGAAAAAACCCTTTTACATCTGTAGAAAGCAAAGACTATTTTTAAGAAGGACCCTATGCTGATGATTTATCTTACTGGACTGTCCAGCTATACAGATTTTTGTTGTTGTTTTGATAGTCACAGTTGTTTGATACCTACAGCTGATAGTCAAAACTGCTGTTTTGATGGCCACATGTAAGTGTTCACCCTAAAGGGACAGACTGTTAAAAGGTAATTTTAAGTATTTCCTGGGAGGGTGCTGAGGCCAGGTTTGGGTTTAGAAAGAGAATATGTGGCACTCTTTGGAGATAAGTATGTATTCCAAACAGTGGAAAAAGAAGGCCTGCCAAGTCTTTGGAGACATGTTTTGCTAAGGATTAGAGACCCAGGCTGGGAAGGCTTTTGATCTTGATTTTCTTTCTCTTCTTGAAATGGTTAGGATTTACTTCTTGTGCCATGCATAGAGTCACTCTTCTATCTTGCCCCTCACCTATGAAACAATGCAATTTACAACAGCAGTGTTTTGTCCAAGGCAATTCTCTTCTCTGTGGCTGTTGGATTCCAAGACTGAAATAGGAGGATTTTATTTGATGCACTGTTACTCAGTTGGACTTGTGTCTAAAGACTGAGTGCACAAAGGAAAAGGGCTCCCTTATATATAATCCTTGCCACAAAGCAAGTTACAGAAGTGAGAAACAAAGGCAGTCATTCCTGTGTCACCTTCTTATCTTAGCCTTGAAGATAAACAGAGTCATATGTTCCCAGGATGTCAGATGTTATAAAACTAGTTTACAGTCTTCAGCTATGAATTTCATCACAGGACAGGGTGCTGCATCGTCAAGGGAGGAAATGTGCAGAGAGGGCCATCTCTCTTATCATTGGGAAGGACATAGGGTCACCTCTTCTGAGGAAGGAGGTGTCAGGAGGAGAGTTTCCTAAGGTTGGGAAGATTTTTTGTGGTCAAAGGCTTGTCTTTTTTGAATTTCTGCTTTAATGAAACAAAGGCAAACTCTTACCTCCTTCCAATTATCTTGGTGAGACCTCCAAAATGAAATAGGAGAAATGTGGGCTGGGGATTTAGCTCAGTGGTTCTGCCACCTGCCTTGCAAGTGCAAGGTCCCAAGTTCGATCCCCAGTACCAAAAAAAATAAAAAATAAAAGAATAAGATACAGGAGAAATGTAACTCCCAACCTGTTAAATCTCAGATGTGCCAAGTTCATGGCCCCTGAAATCAAAGGATGAATTCCAAAGTACAATAGAGGTTAAGACTAGGAAAGGTTTATTGAGAGAGGTAGCTCCTGAGAGATAGGAGAGGTTCCAGAAGGAGGCCATCACTGAGGTCCTTTGTCAGGGATAATTTATATAGCAAAGTCACAATGGGGTTCAACATGGGTCAAACTGCCATCAACCTATAGGATTACAAGTATAGCTGCTTAGTTATTTGATCCAGTAGGGAAGCAGGTCACATACCAAGGGTGCATGGAAAGAACAAAGGTGTTTTAGGGAAAGGATGGGTCCGGATGCTCTGGTCACCCACCTGTGTGGCTGATGCTGGACTTCCTGGACCAGGTGGTGCTAATTATAGTATAATTCCAAGTTACTGCTTTTTCCTTAGGGAGGCATGTAGGTCTGGCCATTGAATCTTTATCTTGAGGCCTGGGTTTTTTTAGATGTGACTACAGACATAATTCTGATATCTTTATTCTTTCTGCTGATTTACTCGAGAGCCTAGTTCCTCTCTGACTATGTATTAATTTCTATCTAACTTAGTTGCCTATAATAGTTTGGGCTCTGAAAGTCCAGTAAATCTACTCAATATTCTTATCCTGAGTAGTATGAAAAGAAAGTCATCTAGAAAGATAGAGCAATAAGCACTAAGGGGTGTTATCCCTTAGGAGCTCCAGAGATAGGCAGCCAACAGACACCAGCAGCCGATATCAGCACCCAGCAAAGTCAGACGGTGTGGTCAATTGTTAACACTTAGAATTAGGCTAGATTTTTATTTCTGTGGAGTATTTGCTGTACTGGGGATTGAACCAGGGGTCTTCACACTGAGCTACATCCCCAGACCTTTTTTAAAAATTACTATTTTGAGATAGGGTCTTACTAAGTTGCCCAGACTGGGCTCTAATTTGCAATTCCCCTGCCTCTGCCTCCCAGAGTGCAAATATTACAAGTGTGTGCCACCATACCCAGCTTACATTGCATTTAAAAACATTTTACCTTCAGTGCTTTTATATAGCCAGATACACTTTTGTAAAGAAATTTTTCCTTCTCTCAAAGTCTATTCCCACCCAAGTGGAAGACTGTCTGGCCTGTCCTCCCACTCTTTGGGGGAAGTTAGCCTCCTTTTTCTGTGTATGACAAGAATTCCAACTTTATTGGAAAGTGCCTGCTGTTTAAAACAATCAGCAGAAAACAAGGGCTTTTTATGTTATCTAGGGAACAGCCATACCCAAACTCTAGTATGAAGAGCATACCTGAGAGTGATTTCCTGTTATTGTTATTTTCTTTGGTCCTTTTTTTGTCTTATGCAGATTCTCTAAAGTGAAATGGCAAAGAGCTTTTTAAGCTTTTAGTGCTAATTCTCCTTAACTTTTTCCCACCCCATCTTTTAATGACAATAGGATACTACTCTTCTCTGTACCTCTACCATCTGTTCCCTATTGCTGCTCTCACTTTCAGCCCTAATCATTGCTCTGCTCCACACTCTGCTAAGCACTCTCCATGGTCCTCAGACACCAATGTCACAAACTTCTCAAGCAGTATAACACAAATGTAATCCAGGTGAGGAAGAAAAACAATTCTGAAATGTTCCACTTGGCCAGGCAGGAACTTCTGCAATTAAGTCTGATCTAGTGCAATGCCTTGCAAATTTCTGCCACCTCCAGAACACCAGGCTCCAGAAGAAACAAGACTTAAAGAGCCAGGTGAAGGTGGGTGCCATGGCATAGGCCTGTAGTCCCAGCACTTGGGAGGCTGAGGCGGGATGATCACTTCAGCCTGGGCAAGAGAGCAAGATCCCATCTCAAAAAAAGCTAAGAGCCAACAAGGTGGTAACATAGTTTTCTCAGAATGTCCATTCAAACCATTTCCTTAGGGTGCATTAGGGTGTGATTTCTGTCAATTGTGTGAGCCTCACTGTGGCATCCCTCAGAGTTACCCAGTGTCCTCCGGGTGGTGGTCTTAACACAGACGCCCTGGGGCTTCTCTTTCATCTGGATAGATCTTTGTGACTACACTCCAGCCATCAGGCCTGTTCACACTACCATCCCTGATTTTTGAAGTGACTTACAGGGACCACACAGTCATCTATACTTTGAACACCTTAGTAACAAAATCTTTGTTGGTTTGATCGATGTGACCCTGGGAAAGCTGCTGGAGCTGAGCAAGCAAGTGGAGGTCAGGACAGGACTCTCTGCTCCTCCTGGCTTTACCCGGTCAGCCCAAGGACCCTAGATCTGCAAGGTAGGTGACAGTTTCATAGAAAGCCTTGGGTAAAGCAAGGTGTGTGGTGGAACTCTTCAGAGCAGGTTCATTATTGCACTGGTAAATCCTTAATCAGAGATGATAGAGCACCATCCAGCTGGATGAGTTCTCTTCCCATCATGATAACAAAATATGTGACATGATTAATTATCTGAAAAAAAAGTGTATTTTGGCTCACAGTTTTAGTGGTTCCAGTTCATGATCAGAAGAGCCTTTTGCTTCAGGGCTCTGGTGAGATGGCTATCATGGTGGGGGCACAAGGTAGAGCAAAACAATCACCTGATGGCCAGGAAGTGAAAAGGATAGGGGAAAAGACCAGAGTTCCACAGTCCCCATCAAGGGCCAAGAACCTTAGTGACCTAAGGGCCCACACTAGGCTGTACCTCTCAAGGATCTAGCTCCACCCTGGAGTGGGCCTTGGAGGCCCACTTAAGACCCTAACTCCAGCATGAGTATGACTCATCTCATAGGGATTCATGGTGTGTGCAGGACATGCCGAAGACCATCCCCAAGTCACAGAAGCATCAGCAAATGAAGCCAGCCAAAGTCCTTGCCTTCATGGAGCTTACATTCTTTTTCAGTAAACTTCTATTTTAACTTAATTTCAGACTTAAAAGTTGCAAAAATATTACAAAGATTTCCTGAGTATCTTTCACCCAGATTTCACAAATACTAAAATTTTGCTTCATCTGCTTTATTTTGTCTTTTATGTATATATCTGAGTAATATATTTTTGAGTCAGTTAAGAGTAAATTACAAACTTTTTTTTTTTTTTTGGTACTGGGGATCAAACTCGGGACCTTGCACTTGCAAGGCAGGTGACGGCACTACTGAGCTAAATCCCGGCCCCAGTAAATTACAAACTTGAGGCATATTACCCCTAAATTTCATGTTTATCTCCTAAAAACAAGGTGATCCTCTTATGTAATAATAACACAAATGTCAAAATCAGGAATGTAACATTTTATAATGCTACTCCATAAGCTAGTTAGTAGCATTATGGGCTTGATTTAAACTTTATCAATTGTCCCATAACATTATTTATGAAAGATAATCAACTCGAGATTGCAAACTATATTCAGTTAGTGTTCCCTTTAGTCTCCTACAGGATGGATCCACTTCTCAGTCTACCCTTTGTTTTTTTTTCCCATTAAGTTTATTGGTACATTTTAGATATAAAATACAGTTACATTCATCATTGGGATCTTGTACCTGTACATGATATATATTGGTTCTTATTTTTTCCCCATTCCCCTGCCCTTCCCTCACCCCCTACCCTTTCCTATCCACAAAGACTTTGTTTCCATTTTTTCCTTTTCTCATATTTTTTCTTTTCCCTTCTTTCCTTTCCCCTACCCCTCCCACTTCTCCTACTCCTTTAGACCATTTCTTTCCATTACACAGTATCAATTATGCATTTTTAAATTCCAATATCAAAATTTAGAGGACATTACCACAGATTTTACAGAATTTAAAAGGATATAGAAGGCATATTACAAAATGGCATATTGACAACTTCTAAGAAGTACCTTGGAAGACAAATTAATGAAACTGACTCCGGAGGAAATATAAAATTTGAATAGCACCTATTAAAGAAAGTCTATTCCGAGCTTGAAAACCTACCTATATGACAACAGCAGGCTCATATACATTTTAACTGATAAATTATATCAAACAATTAAAGCAGAAAAAAGAAGGAACACTTCTCCCCTCATTTTAGGAACTCAACATTGTGCTAATCCTAAAACTGGATAAAGATAATAGAAGAAAAAAGTATGAACATAGAAATTTGTTTAACAAAACAAACTATTAGAAGTCAGATCTGGCAGCATGTAGAAAGTGGTTTTATTATAGGGATGGCAGTGTTGGTTCAGCATTAGAAGATCCACCCCCAAAAGTCATCATTTTAACAGAGGAAAGGAAAAAGCCATATTATGATCCTGTCAGTAGTTGCAGAAAAAGTATTGGACTAAATTCTACATCTGTTCATGGTAAAAGCTATCAGGAGTCTAGAAGTAGAACAGAACTTTCTCAACAGCTAAGACATATACTCCATACTTCAGCAAAAACGCCTTCTAAGAATGGAAAGGATATGATGCTTTTTCCTTAAGGTGGGGAACAAGGACAGATATGCGTACTCTTCATCTGTCCATTCTCTCCATTAAACTTTGAGACATAGGCCCAAACCAAAATAGTCTGGCAATAAAAAGAAACAATTAGCATAGGATTGGCAAGGTATAAGTAAAATCTTTTTATGTAGATGAAATGATCATCTACAGAGAAAGTACTAAGAAATCTCTAGGAGCCCCTAGAACTTGTATTTGAACTTAGCAGGATTAGAAAACACAAGGTATATATAAAAATTCAGTTCTATGTATACTTGCTATAAATGAAGAATTGGATATTGAAATTTAAAAGTTATGTAGGAGTACAAAGGACCTAGAAAAGTAAAAAGAAAATAAAAGTGTTGGAAGACATTTATTACCTAATTTTATTTTATTTTTTTGTACTGGGGCTCGAACTCAGGACCTTGAGCTTGTGAGGCAGGCGGCAGAACCACTGAGCTAAATCCTCAGCCCTTATTACCTAATTTTAAGACTTCCTCTAAAGCTACGGTAATCAAGGCAGTGTTGGTGCAAGGAAAGACATATAGATCAATGGAATAAAACAGAAAATCTGGAAATAGAACCACATATACATGGTCTACTGAGTTTTGAAAGATTATTTAACATTAACATTTTATAGAACATAAACTCAACTCAAGAGCAGAGGAAAACATAGTGTTTTCAGCAAATGGTGTTAGAACACCTGTTATCTGTATATAAAAGATTAACCTCAATCCTTTATTTCCACACATAAAGATAACTTGAAAAGATCTATGAACCTAAATATGAAAGCCTAAAAGTATAAAACTTTAAGAAGAAATTATAAGGGAAAATGTTCATGAATTTAGTGTAGACTGTCCCTTGTTTTCCATAACCTCAATTTTTTTATGAATGCAGCCAATTATTTTACCAAATATCACTCAATTTGCTTTTTCTTCATAGTGGCATTTAGATTGTGTATTTCTGGCAGATGCTTCACAGAAGCAATGCTATGTTTGCAGTATGTAACATTAAAAGGCATGTGATAGCAATTCATCTTACTATTTGTGACTTATTATTGATTAACATTGATCACTTGATTAAGATGGTATTGGATCAGGCACTGTAAAATGAAACTTTTCAGTTTGCTTTCTTTTCCCTTTAGCCATAAACAACTTTCTCAAACTTCCTCTTGCTGAGCACATAGCAAGCCCCACCCCTTCCACTAAAAGAAGTGACAATATGCTGATGCCAGCCCCAGGAGGATGGAGCCTGTTTTTTTTTTTTCCTACAAGAAAGAGGAGGATGAGCTGAAGAGAGAAGGAAGTGATAACGCAAGTGTGGAGATCTGCATTGTCTCTCTGTTCTCTCTTCCTTCTATTCCTTACTATAAAAGACCCTTGCCCATCTGTACATGGGGAGATGATGATTTGAGGCAAATAGGGCCACCATCTCCTTGGAGGCAGCTTTGAATAAATCCTTTTTCCTTTTTACCCAAATAGATGTCTCCTTTGATTGGGTCAGTGGAAAGCAAACAAACCTGAGAGTATGAGCCAAGTGGTCAGTAACAGTAACTGCCAGAATTCTCCACTCTAAAATCATGCTGTTCCCTCTTATAATAAATAAAGATCTTGCAGAAAGTTATCAGTATCTTGCAGGAAGTTATCTGGTTCCTCACCAAAGCTTTACCTACTAGTTCCAACTTCCATTGAAGATTCTTGCGTGAAGCAATTATGACTATAATGTTTGCTCATGGTAGGGTTTACATTCTCCTGGGAGAAGACAGCCACAACACAACTAAGTATAAGTGTAATTGTAGGATAATAAGCAGGATGTGATGATTGTGAGAGAGAAAAACAAAACAGGGAAGAGGAGTAAAGAGAAGGGAAAGGTTCTCATTTTAAATAGTATTATCAGGGAGGATCCCAGTGAGAAAATAAAGATCTAAAAAGAGAAGTGGGTGACTTATCTGGGGAAGCTGAGGGTGAACATACAGCAGAGCTAAGATCTTGAAGAAGAGCTATCTGGGATGTTTGAGAAATGACAAGCAGCCAGAGAGGTGTGAGCAGAGGGAATGAGGGGGATGAGAGAAGAACATGAAGTTGGAGTACAATGAGACCACCACTGCATGTGCTGGGAAGCCACTGAAGGTTAAAATCACAAGGTCATGTGATACTTCTTATTCCTGCAGACCCCCGCTGTCCCCACCACCATGTAGGACACAGCACCAAGAGACTTCCAAGCTTCACTCCCTCCCTGATAAAATAGTAACAGGGACAGCTCCCCATGACACTTGTAGGAATCACAAGAGATAATATGGAAAGGGCTTAGCACAGGTCTTGGCAAATAACAAGTGCTTGATGAATATTATTATTCTTGTTCTTATCCCAGGAAGTGCACGTCCATGTTCCCAGGGCAAGGATGTGCTCTCTACTCCTGTGGGCAGGACTCTGCCCTCACAGGCAGCATTGTGCACAGGGTGACCTCTGTGGCTGGACCATGAACTTCCTGAGGTGTTATTCAAGGTGTCTCATAAATGTAGGTACTGAAGAGCCAGTGGACATTTTTTGGTGAGTTGCAACCCTTACCCACATTCTCCTGTGCCCCATTATTAGAAAGCCCATTAAATCTGTTTACTGTACAGAACACTCCAGATCAAGGGGCATTCAACCTTTTGAATAGGAAACTGCACAAACATAGATGGATCAGTGACCACAAACTCAAAGGTTCGAACCTGAGAATAGCAAGGGCTTAATTTTCTCATTCTCTTTTGCACCTTATCAACCCTTACTCTAAGAGAAGCTCCTTTTGTTACTGCAGAGCCAATGGCCCCTCTCAGGTCTTTATCTTAAATAAAGCCTGTCCTTCCTACAAGGTTTTCTTTATCTCTCCTTTTTATTTCCAACAGGTATGCACATGCTAATGAGGTTAAGCACCTCAAAGGGGTCCACAACTCCCAAGTAGGGAGAAAGAGTGCTCAGCTGGTTTCTGGAGACAAAAGTTCAGAGAGCAGCTCAATTCATGATCACCTGAGAAGTCGTTTGACATTTGGTAGCATCTGTTTTCTCATTTGTCATGAAGGAAATGTGCATGATGACACATAAGGTTGCTATAGGTCTAGGATGGTATGACACGGTGCATTTCGTTGGGAGATGTATGCTGACTGATAGGCAGTGACCCTTTCTTCTTCCTTCTGAGAACAGAGCTCTAAAGCAGCCAGCAGTTCCTAGAACTGATCATGCAGCCTCTCTGACCTGCCCCACCTTCGTAGACACAGCCAAGGAAGCACAGCCAGGTGCCCTGTGTGCCTGCTGTGTGCCAGGACATTATCTTGACACATATGCACTCATTGATTCAGATGAGCTCTTTGTAGTATAGGGATTGTTATTTCCACCTTACAGATACAGAACCAGGAATTAGAAAGACTGAAAGTCTCAGGACATTATAAATGCTGGAATTTGGGCTCAAATACATTCTGACTCCAAGATTCTGGTTTTCTCCCACTTTACCTCTTGCCTTCCTGGATAGATTTGCATTCAGCCAAGCACCACAATACATCCTGTATTTAACCCATCTGTGACCTGTACAGAGTGCTCACAGGGAGACTTCCTTGGTAATGGCTTCCAAACAAGTGAAGCATTAGTCTCCTGTGACTTTGTTCCTGGCACCTGTTACCTGAGAAGCTTCTGTAGTCAAAGTGTGAGTGCCCCCTTATTCACTTCCGCCTTGTATTGTTCTATTATTCATTTCCTCCAACTTTGAAATAACAGTGCTTTTTCTTCTCTTTCTTCTCTGGCTTTAAGTATATTATGAAACAGGCTTGGAATCAGGGTGTGGTTTCTCTGGGTTCCTGTAGGTTTCTCAGCAAATAGCAGTGAGAGTTTTCCCTCCTAAAGACAACTCCCCCAGGAAAAAACAGACGCAGACAGGCTGAGACCAAGAAGTAACTAGGTCCTTACTGAATGAGAGTGTTTAGTTCTCCTTTGTGGCAAACATATTAGGTGCATTCAATAAATGTTAGTTTAGTGAGTATTTAAAAGATAAAAGAATAAAAACAATGAATTAAATACTGCAAAAACAAGTGCTACTAGGACAGGCTAGGCTGTAGCCACTAGGGGATTGGGAAATAACTGGGGAAGAAAAGGAGAAGGCTAATAATTGGCTTCAGTCTGAAATCCATTCCTCTATCTGGTGGGGATCACAACATTAGGTATTTCACATTATTGTGTATTTGTCTCACATGCTTACTTCAGTTAAAATTAAGTTTGGACAACTTACCCACTTATCCAGATTTCTCAAACAAAATCACTGTAGCAATAGAAAAAAATTTCCCAAAAGCCAAGTGACTCACCATCTGAGAGCTGTTAATGCCTTATATAAGAATTGAATCTACTATACTCCCCTCACTCACTCTCCACACACACAAACACAAGTGTAAATTAGTAATAGGCTCAACATTTCAAAAATAACTGCTATCAAAAAAACCAAAAAACCCCTGCTGGGCCAAGGATTTAGCTCAGTGGTACTGCTCCTGCCTTGCAAGCACAAGGTCCTGAGTTTGATCCCAAGTATCAAAAAAAAAAAAAAAAAAACTGCTATCAAAGACTTCTGTTGAAAGTTGTTTCAGTGAATACAAGATAGTTGTAGGACGTGGTTTTCAGACTGGAGCTCCCTGGATGACCCCAAGCCTGCCTCACAGAGCAGAGTCTTTTCTTGGACATCAGTCAGAGGGTCATTAAGGACCCAACTGGACCTTTCCAAGGGGAGGATCCTCAAAACTTTCTAAACTTGCTGCTTCTGTGGCTTTCCCACACACTATTCATGGTCCTCCTGTCTCTCCTTGTGGTTCACATGTCCCTCCCCATTCTGGACATCAGTGCAACTTGATAGATGTGAATGGAAATGGCCAGAGGAGCACAGGTGAGGTCCAGTCTGGACTACTCGCAAATGACAGAAAGATGGTGCATGAGACTTAAAGGGAAGGACTGAAGAACAGACAATAGAAGGCAGGGGCTGTGGCCACACCCATAGGTCATTCGGGATGGTCTCATAGTATGAGGAAGGCACTGGCCTGCTCAGACAGGGAGAGGCCAGGTTTGGCCACCAAATTGTTGTGTGACCCTAGCAAGTCATTCAACTTCACAGGTTTAGAGGAAAAATGAGGATAACATCACAGAATCCTCATGATAAACAACTGACATGAAATATATATCTTAAACAGGTTTTTAAAAGTGTACAAATGCAAGGAATTATGAGATTCTTCATAGCTACACATCGGGCTCCATTTTGTAACAAGGATTTCTTGTGTGTGTGTGTGTGTGTGTGTGTGTGTGTGTGTGTGTGTTATCAGGGATCGAACTCCAGACCTTGGGCTTGTGAGGCAGGCAGTGGAACCACTAAACTAAATCCCTGGCCTGTAACAAGGATTTCTGCTCTGATGGGCATGCTTCTGCCTGTGAGACCTCTGTCAACTCCTGTAAGATATTAATTCAAGGAAAACACCACTAGATGCTTCTTAACAGATGCTTGGAAAACAGGTGGGAATTCTTTGCTGACCTATGATTTGTTATCAGAACAATTTTCAAAGACATCTTTCATCCTTGGACACATGAAGCACATGAAATATCCCTTAGCAAATGGAAGAAACGTAATTGCCAGCCTACCACAATTGGTGGTGGTCAGCTTCCTGGAGCCTGGGTTGATGGAGTTATGGCCTGGGGGTTAGGAAGGAATTCTGTGATCTGCAGGTGGCTGTAGAGGTACCAGTGAATGTGCCCTGTATTGACTATGCCTATCTTAACTACACCATGACTGAAAAGTAGTAGATGTGTATGTACAACAGAAGACTCATCTCCTGAAGCCACCAACAGCCATCAACTGAGGTGTTATTCTGTGACTGGGTAATGTGCCTAGATATATGTTCCAAGGGAACAATTTTAGTCTCTATGAAATTAAGTTTGGGCAGCTCACCTACTTATCCAAATTCTCAAAGCACCCACTATGAAGAAGAGTTACTGACTTTTTGATGCTAGGTTGTTGAAGTTGGGCAGCTGCTCACCAACCTGGTTTCCTAAGCCTTTCCAATGTGTTAGTCAGCTTTCTGCCAGGATAACAAATATCTGAAATAAATCAGCTTATAAAGAGAAAAGGGTTGTTCTGGCTCACAGCTTTGAAGGTTTCAGTTCATAATCAATTGGTCTCATTGGTCTGGACTTGTGGCCACCATGGTGGATGCATAGGGGGTAACAAATCTGCTCGCCTCACGGCCAGGAAGCAAACGAGAGGAGGAGGAAGTGACCAGAGTCCCACAGTCCTAGGCCCCACTTCTTAAAGTTTCCATGCCCTCCCAATAGTGCCAACCTTGGGGGTAAGCCTTTAGCTCACAGGGTTCTAGGGGACATTCCAGACCCAAACTACAGTGCCTGGTCACAGGCACACTGTGATCTTGTCAGGACTTCCCATCTCTCTGGTGAGGAGGCCATGGCTTACTTGGTCTTCACTTTCAGCCCAGCTCCCTATAGGATGTGCATGCAGTTTAGGTTCATCTGGAAATCTCTGTTCTCTGTAGAAATCTCTCCTCCCAAGCCATTCTGAGTGTTTTTGATCAAGATGGGCAGTTTTCAGTATGACTGGTTGACACTGGTTCAATTTGTCTCTAAGTTATTTTTGACAGCATGAAATAATGTCTTCTTCATGAACCAGGTTCAGTCTGTGGCACTGGAGTAGCAGGTACAGTAGCTCAGTATTTGTCCTCTGATTGCTCCAAATGGCTTCCTCAATGCCAGAAATGCTTTTGTCACCTTCAACAGAGTACAGATGGAGGATTTACTCATCATTCTTTTTCCTCGACTATTGTCACTAGTCCCAAAGAATGACCTGTGTTGCCAATTTGACTCAGAATTTGATAACAGGGTATCCCTAAGGGAATAAGAGTGTACCAGTTCACCATTTTGGTCATCACTGGAAACGGACTATTTTCAATTCTCTTTTGGAAGCTCACACTTTTGCATGCTTGATGACTTGGTGACATGTGGCAACAACTCTGGAAACATGCAGAGAATTCTCCAGGGTCACTCTACCTCCTAGCAACAACTCCTGACACATTGTAGTCACCGGACAAAGGTTCCTGGGTGAATAAATGAATGCAATTTTCAAGGAAGGGAGAATATATAAAGAATTGAAAAAAATCAAACCCCCAAAATTGAAAGACCCAATTCAAAAATGGGCATCTGAAATGAACAGACATTTCTCATACAAAGAAGTAAAAACAGCAAATAAATATATGAAAAAATGTTCAACATCACTCGTCATTCCAGAGATGCAGATGAAAACAGCACTGAGATTTCACCTCACCCCAGAAAGAATGGCTGCTATCAAGAAATCAACCAATAACAAATGCTGG
>NW_004624900.1:146226-173438 GCF_000247695.1 Heterocephalus glaber | reverse complement strand
TTGTTGCCAGTTCAGTGGGTCCAGGTGGTTGAGTATCAGAGTGTTCCATCTCATTTCCCTTTGGGGTTGCTGTAGGTGATCTGGAAGTCTGGTTTTGAGGCTTGTTCACGTGTCTTCTCAATTTGACAGGGGGAGGGGGTTGCTGCTGGCACTTGTGGGTCTCATCTCCTCTGTGCTGGGAGTGCTGACGTGTTGACCCAGAAGTCTCCTCCTCTGCACTCGGAGCAGTGCTACAGCAGTCCAGAAGTCTCCTCCTCTGCACTGAGAGCAGTGCTACAGGAGCCCAGAAGCCTCTTCTTCTGCACTGGGAGCGGTGGCACATCAGCCCAGAAGCCTCTTCCTCTGTTGTGGGGGCAGTGCTTTGGTGGCCCAGAATGACATAGATTTTAAATATGCACCAATCTGGCAGTTGGGCAGGGGAAGAATGGAAGTTTTCATATCTGGAACACAGTAATGTGAAAAAAAGATAAATATAAAAACTGATAAATCTTAAATCGTTCATTCATTCATTCTTCCTCTTTCTGTTTTCTTTTTTTTAAATTTCTAGAGGTGAAATTCACATTTTATTTAAAAGTTGCAAGGAAATGCTGTGCCTATTAAGTAACTCCTCACCTCTACTTTCAGAATCTAATTCAAATCAGTTAAATGGTTTCAAAACATTTATTAAATTTCTAGTGTTTTTTTTTTTTAATTTTGGTACTGGGGATTGAACTCAGGACCTTGGTAAATCTCTGGCCCTCTAGTTTTCTTTTTAAGAAAGCATTTATTAGACTTATTAACAGTTCTTAGTGATTAGCACTTATAAATAATTAATAGCACCTGTGTTGCTTATAAAATTGATAAATTTTCCATATACAAAAGCATTTGTTAAAGGATAAGCTTACATGTGTCTCTATAAATGGATAGCAGTTGGTAAAATCAAGCCATAAGCATACAAACTCAGATTATTTAGAAACTTCTCAGAACCTGTTTTGTATTTTTTCCGGAAATGTAGGATTGGTCATGCTGCAGGAAAATATCAACCTCAAAATGAGTGTCTTGAAGGGATAGGAGTTTTGCCACCAGCTCAGGCCTGTCCGGAGTGGCTATCTTCCCCGTGGCTCAGTGAGGGCTGGTTGCACATCAGTGGTGGAGGGAGCATTTTAGAGGACCTGCAGCAGGAATGATGGAAATCACTTCCTCTGAAGTCATTAGTCTGAAATATTCACAGGTTTTCACCAAAGTAAAATCAAAAGGAAAGGTGATTACCTTGAGGAGCCACAGAAGTAAAGACTCAGATGCAAGTGATTACTGGAAATGTCTCCCAGGTCATTCCCAGATAGCCATCTTAGAGTGACATCACCCCAGCTCTGCTGGACACCATGGGTGCATTTGTCATGGCCACATTACTACAGCAAAGTGCCTGGGGTGTTCACTTGTAAAGAGAAAGGCTTTGTAACTCACAGTTTGGTGCTCAAATCCAGGATCAGGCAGCCCCTTGGTTTGGTTTCTGATGAGGGAGACAGCTGGCAATGGCTAGAGCCCATCAGCGCAAACCATGCACGCAGAGCCAGGAAGCTGAGGGAGACAAAAACCTGGGCCTACCAGTCCCACGGTCCCTTGGGGGCATGTGCCAAGTGAGCCAAAGACCTCTGCTAAGGCCTCACCTCCCAAGCCACAGCACCTCCCAGTATTGCCACCCACGGAATGAAGTCTTTAAATGCGGACCTTTGAGTCTGGACACACTGGCATGTGCCTGTAATCCCAGCTACTCTGAAGGCTGAGGCAGGAGGATTGCAACTTTGAGACCAGCCTGGGCAATTCAGTGAGACTCCATCTCAAAATTTAAAAAACAAAATATTTTAAGGGCTGGGAAAGTAACTCAGTGGTAAAGTGCCACCCCCATTCAATCCCCAGTGCCACAAAAAAATTTAAAAAGAAAGGTCCTTGGGTGACATGCATCCAAGCCACAGTGATGGCTATAAGCCCCAGGAGACAGGTTATTAGCAAGTATGAAAGAAAAGGGGACAGATCAGTTCTCATGGATGAGGCAGCCCAGGCTTGATGAATACAAAGCATCTAGGACTAGACTGAATAATGCAAACACAAGGTAAAACAGGCCATAAACTGGAGGGCAGGATCATCTCTAGAGCTTCTTGGAGCAAAGCATACGAAGACAGAGGAGAGAGGGGAGACGCTGCACAGAGTCGTGGATGATGCTCACTCCAAATGCTGAAAGATGAAATGGAAGCCTTACTGTCTTGTAAGTTCATGGTCCATAGGACAAAGCTGGAGCAGGGCCAAGAGCAGGCTTGGGGTGTACAGGAAAAGACTACCAGCACTGTGTGGAGTGACAGCTAGGACTAGGCTGACAAATGTGACTCTGAAATCAGTAACCCAGACCCCGTTGACTATCAAGGAGTTGGGTGAACACAGATACAAAGAGACCACACAGAGGACGGGTCTCCTGAGTCTTGATGGGACCACATGGTAAGATGCAGCCTCTATTCCCTCTCTTGTGTTCCCCCCAGTCTTTCCTGCCTCTCTCCGTGAGCCTGGGCATGGGCTTCTTGGATTTCCTCAAGGCATGGTCACTGTGTTTCCAGAGCAAACAGCAAAAGAGAATCACCCCTGCTGGATCTCATGGTTGCAAAGACCTGACTGGTTTCAAGGACTAGGGGATGGGGACTGCAACTCTTCAGGGAGTGGCATGTCCTTGATGAGTACCCAGGCCAGGAGACATTGCTGCAGCTCTCTTAGAAAACACAGCTCTGCCACACATGCTACAGGGCTCCTGGTGTCCCCCAGACCACAGCCATAAACTCTGAGTTCTGGTGAACCTCTCTTGGAGGCTGCTCTCAGTGACTATCATGCAAATTCCATCCCCAACTCCTTCTGGTGAACATCAGAGGTTTCCAGAGCATTAAAACTGGGGCTTGTGACAGTGGTTGGTTTCTGCAGATTCTGAGTCAGGTCTGTGCTGGGATCCAGGAAGACCATATTTTAATAAAGATCCCGGTGTTTCTGAGGAAGGCGTTCCCTGTGGTGGGACTGGTGCTATCTGTAGGTGACAACTGAAGGAGCTCTGGCCCAATGCATGACAACAATGCAGAGTGCACCTGCAGTGCTAGGAGTGCCTCTGAACGGATGCAGCAGGAGGCAGAAGCTGATATTCTAACTCAAAGGCTGTTTCTCTTGCCCTCCCCAACTCCTCTTCCTCCATGCTTCCCCCCACCCCTTTCCTGGGTCTCCTGTGTTCTCTGCCCACTGGGAACCAGAAGCACTCTGAAGAGAACCTGAAGCTCAAGCACCCTGGAGGGACCCGGCCTCTACTCGGTCTTCATTAGGACAACTCAGTGTTTCTGCATGTCCAGCCTCCTCTTCCTCTCTGGCTTTCTCTGTCTCCTACACAATGTCAAGGTTGCCATAGTCTTTCCTCCAATAGCAGCTGCTCCCGTTTCTGGCATCTGTAGGTCCTTTCTGGGGAAGGTGTTGGTGCTCATCTTCTGGGGGGAAGAATGCCCTCTTAGTGGCCTCTGAGGTGACTATCAGGGGAGGATTGGAAAGCCTGGTGCGATTCTCCCTGAAATTTTGCTTATCTCAGTTTCTTCTCTGGCTGCTGTGTGTTACTCCAGTGGCAGCAAAGACGCATTATCTGCTGCAAGTGTCCATGCAGGAGCAGGCTTGACCCCAACCTAAAGTCACTTCACTTCTTTGATGCCCCATAAAGGCCCAGGACCAAGTGGTAGTTGGTTTGTTGTTCTTGTTTTTAATATAACCCAGGGCCTTCCCACTGAGCTATATCCCCAACCATTTTTAAATTTTTTTATTTTGAGACAGGGTCTAAGTCACCCAGACTGACTTCAAACTTGTGATCCTCCTACCTCAGATTACCAGAGTGCTGGATCAAGGCATGCATGCCCAGCACATTCAGCTCAACCTCCTCCTTAAACTAATTCAGTTCCTCCTCTATCACAAGCAAAGCTAAGCCACTGGCAGAGTTACAACCTTCCCCTTCATATTCTTTCTTTTTTCTATAGTTCACACAATGACTACAAGATCACAACATATCATAAAGCTGAAAAACAGAACCCACTTCCCTCTTAGTGTCTGTGATTTTTTTTTTTTTTTTTTGGTACTGGGGATCAAATTCAGGACCTTGTGCTTTCTAGGTAGGCACCGGAACCACTGAGCTAAATCCCTGGCTGTGATTTTTTTCTTGTTAAATTCTAAGTAATAATTTTGGAATTTGAAGAACATTTAATTTAATAAATAATTTATAATTATATTTGGCTTAAGAAATCTAATGTGGCCAGAGTGGGTATGGGAAAGATGAAAATTTCCAACACAACTGTAGGAAAAATATTGAACAAAGGGACATAAAATTATTGCTATCTTTTGTTCCCCTGAATATTTTTAATGAAAAAATTATTAAATATAATGTAACCAGGGCTTTTGTTGTTTGGTTGGTTGTCTCAATGTTGGAGAACAGTTTACAAAATATTCTTTGTAAACCACTTTAATCCTGAATTGTTGATTGGGGTTAGTTTTTCGCTTCCATTCTCTAATACCAAAACCTGGGCTCTAGAATTAGAATGTTCAAAGCATAGCCTTTTAAATTTTTTCCTAAGTCCTTGGGTCTAAGTACTATGATTCAGGATAAGATATAATTGTCATGCAACAGAGAGTCCCCAACCCTCTTTCCTTGTTAATTAGCCCACTGCAATGGGTCCTCCATCCTTGGCGTCTCCAGAATCTATAACATCGTGAAACTCTTGTGAGAAGATGAGACAAATCTATACAAAGCCACAACCAAAGCCCAGCATGACTTTCTCAGCCAGCGACAGCATCCTCATCTTCTTTCTGTGGAACCACTGCCCTCTGTGAATGTCCTGCTCAGCACTCCCAGCTTCCACCACTGGTCAGTTTCCTGGCCACACTTGCCTTCCCTGGCTTTGAGCCCTGCTCTACCTGAGACTTTATCTCCAAACTGAGCTCTTTCCTGATAAGAGACTGCAGTACCTGGACTATTGGATTTCAGATGTGGATGAAGTTTATGCATTACCAGGTAAATAGCAGAAAACAACAAGAACAAAAAAGCAAGCCAGGTGTGGCAGCTCAGGCCTGGGGAGTGCCCAGTAAGGAAATGAAAAACCAAGACAACAAAATTTCTGCTCAACGGAGCTCAGAGTACATAGTATGACAGCAGAAATACAGATGTGTGGAAACATTGTGCATACATTCAGGCATTTCCTGGTCATGTAAACTGATAAAGACTCTGTGTTCCAATGTCAGATTAGTGTTTTCCTGGTTGATTTATTTTCTATGAAGTGTTTCAGAGCTGTGTGCGATGTGGTCTTTAAAGTTTGGATCACTTTATTTTTTGTCAACCAATCTTTCTATCATGCCTAAATGAAAGGTACACATTATTTCATGTACTGAAGTCCTGAAATTGAACATAATAGGAGTAATCAGGTGGGAGAACCTGAATTCTCTGAACAGATACGTCAACTTGTGAAGGGGATGTGAGCTGCGTATGGAAGTGGTTTTAAAGCACTTCACCTTGGCTACAAGGATCAATATTGGGCAACACAGCTCAAGCTTAGACAGGTGTAGGTCCTTACAGAAACATTTTGCACTCTGAACTCTGTTCAGCATAAAAGAAAAGACCCAAATGAATAGAATTAAGGGAAAAGTCATAATTTCTAATCATGTTTAGAGCAATAGGCCCAGTGTACAACCAGAGGAAATTAAGACTGATAGATGCAGGACTTGCTAAAAACCTGCCAGGGAGTTTAGATGTTTTGTCCTCATCAGAAAATGTTTATTTTTTGTATAAAAATACTTATCTAATGACCAATTTTCTGGGTGGGAAAATATTGATTATAATTTCACAAGAAACTGCCCCTTGATTAAAAATAACACAACAGTTGCACTTATTCCAGATCCTGATCAGAAAAATGTGCTGACTATAGAATTTAACTCCAGCTGTTATTTTTTAAGAATAAAAGAATCTATAACTCCTAGCGTTTTTGTTTTTGTTTTTTTTTCATTTGAGACAGGGTCTCTTGACATGGTTCTGACTGCCCTTGAACTCATTATGTAGTTCAGGCTGGCCTCAAACTCATGACAATCCTTCTGACTCAGCCTCCAAAGTGCTGGGATTATAGGTGTGTACCACCAAACCCAGCGATTCACAGGTTTTAAATATTTGAGATATAACTCATATACCACAACATCCACCCCTTTAGAGTGTGGTTGATATATGCACATCCATCCTCACTGACTTCAGAACATCTTTTTTTCAGAAACCCTATACTCATTGGCAGTCACTTCCCATCACCTCCTCTCTCCAAATGTGGGCAACTACCAATCTGTGTCAACCCACAGCTTTATCTGTACACCATGACATTAAACATTATATATTTTTCTGTGTGTAGGGGAACAGTAATTTAGAAATCAAAGCTTGAAATAAATGGCTGATAAAGACAACATTCATTCATGCTGTTTGGTTTTACTCATTTATTTGTTCAGCGTTTCACAATCCTTTCTTGAACATCTTTTATTCTTATAAAGGTATGGTATCTATAGGAGGACAAAGACACATTGGAGGAAGTGAGATAAGAAATTAGAGTATAATACAAAAGAGTATTTATGTGCCACAACCACTTGCCAAATTGACACCAAACCCATAGTAAGGAACTGTGAAGTTTACTTGTGATACTGTAAAAATGCTCCATGTAAATATAGATCATAGATGAGAGATGATGGAAGGAAAATAAATAGTATCAGAGATGAAACATTGAGACCAAGACTGAAAAGGTGATGGAGTAAAAATAATCATCTGGACTTGTCCTATTTCTCTCTTCCAGATGTGTGTTCATCAAATCTAAGCACTTGGTACATATAGAAATGTATATGATAAAGGTAACATCATACATTCCTGGAGCAAAGATAGGCTTTTTAATAAAATTAAAATAACTTGGTAGTCATCTGGAAAAAAACCATCTCACACAATACAGAGGAATAGACTCCACATAGATCAGGGATCTCAATGGAAAAAAATGAAAACATGAAAGTATTAGAAGAAAACATTGTTAAATTCCTCGTTATATGTTGCAAAGGGTTAATATCCCTAATTTATAAATCACCAAGGTAAAAAAAAACAATTAAAAATGATTCAAAGACATGAAAAGACAATTTGTACACAAAAAATAAGATTTAAAATAGGCTCCAAACATGAAAAATGTTCAAACTCAAAAGGAGAAAAATGAAAATTAAACTGAGTGGAAAAGAGGGAGGGGAACAAGAACTGAACAGTCCAATCAGGTTTATCACTAAAGCTGAGAGGGACCTCCATGTGCAAACAGAAACAACACTGATTTATCATTTTTCATTTATGAAATTGTCAAAAATTAAAACTATACAAAGCATTGTGTTGCTGGTGAGAGGGAAAAACAGATACTCTCACACATTTCTGGTGGAAATGCAACTAGTGTGACCTTTCTGGAAGAGAATATGGCATTGCCTAACAAATGTATGCACTTACTTTTTGACCCAGCAATTATGTTTATTGCAGTCTATCTTGAAGATAAACCACCAACAACAGGAAAATTCATATGTACACAGTTATTTGTTGCAACACTCTTTGCGGCTGTGAATTATTGGAAATAAAGTAAATGTCTCCACATAGGAGGTGGCTGAATTAACTGTGGTACTTCATACTTTGGAGATTCTGTAGCTATAAAAGAATGAGGCTCTCTGTTACTAATATGGGATGTGAAAAGCAAAGTGCAAAAGAGTAGCCATAGCATGCTATCCTTCCTGTAAGAAAGCATACAAACATCTACTCATTTGTATGAAAGAAACAAAAGGACATAAGCTAGAAAGGAAAGAAATCTGTTACCTTCAGGAATGAGAGGAAGAGAGTGGAATTAGGGGGAATAGAAATAGGCAGCAAAGATGAGGAGAAAGTGACACTTCTAGGAGTTTAGGTAACCACACTAAAGAAGGCAGGAAGGAAAGTAATCTAAGCAACTTTGGAAGGCAGTATTTTGAGTGATATTGTATGGTTAATGACAAAATGAACTGTATATAAATACTATAGCCTAATTAGTAATTTTCTTTCTAACAGAGGTATGGATTAGCAATTCAGAGCCATCTTATGTGCATACTAGGATTGGAACAAGCAAGTATCCTGTAGAGAATGAGAACTATATTTTTTACTGTCTGAGGATGAAGTTACAAATAAGCCAACAAGGAAAGCTAGAATTAACACTTATGGTGTTGAATTGGTACTGGAGCTCTCAGTATGAAATCATGATACAGATAGACACTTAGAGATGCATGTATGGAGGTTCATGTGAATATGTAAATACATGGGGCTATCCTAGCTGTACTGAAGGGCTGAAAAGCAACAAAAAGCCTACTGGATCTCGGTCTCCAAACACCATTCTCCAATGAAAGGAATCAGGGCTCCTCTGGAGAAGAGACCAGTTGCAGTTCTGGAACAGGAAAATGAAAGATGAACCCAGAGTATCTTGTGATGCCTGGAGCACAGGAAGCACACAGTGGACACTTTGAAGGACATGAACTCTAAATCCTCAGACTGAGCAATTGTAGCAGTAAAAGAAATAATGATAGAATTAGATTATAATCCTTAGAATAAAATAAATATCTGCCTATAAGTCTATGTTGATAGAAATAATTTAATGAGTAAATAAATGGGGAAAAGAGATTTTCCTTATAGATGAAAATTAAAAATTCCCTTGTAGGCAAGAGCTACCAATAACACATACTAAAATTAGTACGTGAAAGAGAAAGGAGAAACAGTATTTTCATAGGAACAGTTCCTCCAAGACATTTGCTGATTCCAAAGAGGAAGTAGTAACTCTCCAGGGGACTTTAGCTAAGTGACCCACGTCACCATTACCAGGAACAAGACATGGGAACACATCTGCTCTTGGATGATCACTGAGAGAATGCCAGAGGAGCCCAAACTGAAAGACATTCCGCAAAAGAGACTGGTGCTCTTGCCACACTTGTGAAACACAAGGAAAAACTTCGCAAATTCCCCAAATTGAAAGAGATCAAGGAGAGAGATGACCACTAAATGCAATGTGGAGTCCTGGGGACAACTCGAACAGGAAAAGGACATTTGTGGAAAAACTCTTGAGACTCAAATAATGCTCCTACCTTGTTAATTTCCTGGGGTTTTTTATTCCTTTAATTTCTGTTTTTAACTACTATACTATGGTTACATGAAACATTAACGTTAGGGAAACAAGGTGAAGGACATATAAAAACTCTTATCTTTGCAACTTTTCTGTTAAGTCTAAAATTGTTTCAAATTTTAAAACAAAATATTTAATGGACTAGCTGTGTAGCTCAGTGGTAGAGCAGTTGCCTAGCCTGTGGCTGGCCTTGAACTTCTGGCAACCCTACTGCCTCAGCTTTCTGAGTGCTGAGGTTACAGGCATGCACCACCACACCCGGCCACATCCTTAGTTTTATAATCCAAAGGCCCGAGCTGCAGTTGTCTGAGCTGAGTTGCATGCTACTTAGCCTTGAAGGACAGACACACTCAGGAAAGCCCAGCTCATAGCTGTGAAAGGCAGGCCCAGCCGTAGGTTTCACCTGCTGGGTTCTCAGGTCTCCCAGCCCAGCCCTGCTCCTCTTTCCTCTCACAGATCCTGCCACCAGCTAAGACCACAGTTCTACTCCATCCCTCACTACTCTGCTGCCAGCCAGCCTGGGGATGCCGCCTATCAGGCCCTGGTGTCATGGAGGGGGCAACTCATATTCACGAATTGTCTATGAACAGTTGTTATGATAGGTTGTTTTGAGCAATCATCTGCTGACAATCATCATAATAACTCAATGTAGAATAAAGTTTTGATTTTTATGGTCACAGAGAATAGGAAAAAACAGGGCTCAATTTATATCCATACTTTTGTTGCAAACAGCAATGCAGGATGATCTAGAGAAGGCATTCAGGAATAAAAATGCCCACATTTAGAATAGAATTCTATGGGGGAATTGTCAAATGCAAGTTCTGGAAGAAAAGGAAAAAGGTAATATTCTGACTTAAAGAAAAGCTTGTTTGAATGTGTAGGTATGCATGCGAATGTTTGTTAGTTACTGAAGATTAACCCAGGACCTTCACACTGAGCTATATCCCCAGCCATTCTATTTTTCCTTTCTTCTCTCTCTCTCTGTCTCTTTTTTTTTTTAGACAGTTTGCTAAGTCACTAACCCTAAATTGCCCAGGTTGGGCTCAGTCACTTCTTCTCAGTCACCCAGAGTGCTGGTATCACATACCTGGTGAGCACATTTTAACTAGGCTCCTATGGGTCCCAAGTTGCCATAGAGCACCGGGAGCTGCAGATACAGCTCAGAGGATCAGCCACCAGCCACCAGCAGGCCAGGTTGCTGGCTTCTCTGCAACCCTCAGAAACGCTTCTGGGATGGAGAGGAATCCAACCAGTGCCTGGGCACTTCAAGCTGGTACCTGAGCTTACCGCTGTGGTACAGAGGGTCAAAAAGATATCTGTGAACACTTAAGTACACAGTGACAGGTTACGTCCTGTGCACATCTGTATTACTATTTTTCAATTGAAAACTTGTCTTTATAATTGATAAAATACAAATGAAAGTAGTGATGGTATTGGTTCCATTACAATAAAAATATTAAGTGAAACTAAGTCAGGTTATTTGTCTTTAAACTTCAAAGTCTATGTTTTATTCTCTCAGTTAAATCTGGAAGAACCACCCATTTTATTTCTTCACAGTTCTTTTTATCATTGTGTTTCTTCAGTCAATGGTTTGTGGTTTTTTTTGGTACCGGGGATTGAACTTGGGTCCTTGCACGTGCAAGGCAGGCTGCGGAACCACTGAGCTAAATCCCCAGCCCAAGTCAATGGTTTCTTTAAGGCCAGTCTGAACTACATAGTGAGACCCTGTCTTGAAAAAAACCAAAAAACCAGACCAAACAAAAAGAATATGAAAAGAAGTGAATTCTGACTTTTTTATTTTTTGAGACAGGGTCTCACTATACAGTTCAGACTAGCCTTGAGCTCACTATGTAGCCCAAACTGGCCCCAAAACTCAAGGTGATCCTCCTGCCTCAGCCTCCCAAGTGCTGGGATTACAGGCGTGCACCACCATGCCCAGATCTATCTTTATAACATGCAGAAGAGAGAAAAACTAGTAAAAGTTGAAAAAATGTATTGGAGATAGAGTTAAAAATAGAATCATGTTAAAGTGTGGAGATTTCAGTAAAGGTTTTGCTGTTATCAGCCAAAGGAAATGGTCCCTTGCCTTAGACTCTGGTGTTCGGCAGGAAAGAGGACAGAACTCTCCCAGGGAGAGAAGCCCACCAGCGACTCCTGCTCTATTCCAGGACTGATCAAGATCCAGGGAAGTCCAAACCACTCACAGCAGATAACAGGAGCAGCTTGTGGCTGTCAACCAAGCTGTCGTGACACCTGGAATGCCTGATCGAACAGGAATGGGGGTGAAGTGAAGGCAGCCCCCCTGAGTGCAGGCAGTTCTGGCTCTGACTCCCAGGGGACAGCAGCTGAAGTCCAGGTGGGATTCAGGCTCAGGGTGCTCTGGGTGTAGACTCAGCACAGGTGTTATTGGGTATCTCCTTCTAAAAGTGGCTTGTCAACTAAACATTACCGGGTTCAGAGTTGTTCAGGTCTCCCTCTGGAGTTGGATTCCAGATTCTTCTCATCTCAAACAAAGAATTGGACAAAATGAGCAAAAAAGGCAGTGGCAAAGTTTATATGAAAAAATAAAAATGAAGAATGGGGGAGAAACTGGCTCTGTAGAGTGAGCTTGGGCCAAATAAATAGAAAAAGAGGGTAAGAGCAAAGATAAAAGTGCACTCTGCCTCTGGGAAAATGCACCATAGGCTATTGTAGAAAGTTACACAGTCCTGCTCCTCATAGCTGCCTTTCTTTTATGCCACCTAAATCTCGAGGAAACCCTGAGAACTTCTACATGTGGGTCCTGAGAGGCGGTGCTGGGTTCCCAGGCTTCAAGTTGACATCAGGTCTGGGCATCCTACTGAAAACCTGCTCGAGTTCTCGAGAGAGGTCAGTGTAGGGCTTTGGGAAACTGCACATGTATCTCAGATCTTGTAGTTAATAGGTCATGCCTACTTCCAAAGCCAGCTTTACCTTGTCCTAATCACCTATCTCACAAGGAGCTGGCCTGCAGGGTAACTGTTGGGTGACCCTCCTGCCCTGGGTCGCCATCAACACTGTCC
This sequence comes from Heterocephalus glaber, assembly GCF_000247695.1. Next base: position 161,185 of record NW_004624900.1, on the reverse strand, counting down.
TGCTTGAGGAGGTCACAGGACCAGGGACATCTCTCCAAGGTCAAGTGGAAGTCCTCTTTGAATTGTCTGAATCTTGAAGAAAGATGACAGAACAGTCCTTGAGGAATGTACCTTAGAATTTTTGTTCAAGCTGCAAATAATTTTTTTTTCTTTTGTTTTTTTGTTTTCTTGAAATAGCATATTGCTATGTAATTCAGGCTGGCCTTAAACTCACTATGTAGCCTAGGATGGCCTCAAACTTGATGCAATCCTCCTTCCTCAGCCTCCCAAGCGCTGGCATTACTGGTGTGCGCCTCCATCCCCAGCTCCTCAAATAATTTTCAAAGAAATGTTCTTTTCCTGAGTGAAAACAGGAGAGAACACTGGCCTCTATTCAAATGATAAAATCCTGAAGCTATAGCAGCAGTATTTTTCTTTTTATTTTTGGTACTGGGGATCAAACTCAGGACCTTGCACTTTCGAGGCAGGCGCTGGAAACACTGACCTAAATCCCTGGCCCTGGAGCAGTATTTTTTATTGGCTGTGCAAGTGGACACACGGAAGCAGATCCTTCTTACCCAGTGAGTAGGGTGTTGTCCCTCAGTTGCCGGGACATAAAATTACCTGTTAGATTAGCACAGGGCGTCTACCTTATTATCAAATATTTTAATGCATTTTAATATTTAATATTAATATTTAATATTTTAATGGCTTAATCATTTCTTCTTATGGATGTAATTTAAATTATCCAACAGTTCCCCATTGCTAATCCTTTAAATTTAAATTTTTTGTTTTGTTGTTGCTGTTGTTGTTTGGTTTTTTTGAGACAGGGTTGCACTATGTACTTCTGGCTGGATTTGAACTCACTCTGTAGCCCAGGCTGGCCTTAAACTCACATCAGTCCTTCTGGCTCAGCCTCCCAAGTGCTGGGATTACAGGTGTGTGCCACCATGCCTAACTGTTGTTTAGAGAGTCTTGCCATGTAGTCCAAGGTGATATCAAAGCTGTGATCCTCCTGCCTCAGCCTCCTGAGTGCTGGGATTATAGGCATGGGTCACCACACATGGCTCTGATTTTTAAATTTTTATGCTGATATAAATAATATTTAAGTAATGTGAGGTTTGGAAAGTATGTACTTTCTTAACATAAATTTCCATGAGTAACAATATTGGATCAGTTGGACTCTTACTCTTTTGAAGAGTTTTGTGAAACTGCTGCCTCAGAAAGGTTAGGCCATGGTAAGCAGGAAAAAGCTGAACTACAGCCAAGAAGTGAGAGCAGCGAGCTGCAAAACACAGGGTGAAGTGATGAGAACAGGGCAAAAGGTATTAGGGGAAATGTGCACTTTTAGGCTGACCCATCTTCTGGCCTCAGGCTCTCTCTGTGTGACTTATCCCCCACCCCCATCCTCTCTTACCGCCTTTTCCCACACAAAGCTACCCTCTCCACATGTTTTTCCACAGCTGGAAAGTGGTGGGAAAGCCAGGTTGTAGGGTGCAAGGCTTTGTGATTTAGGGGGCCTGGCAGCTTCTGACAACGAATGTGCAATGAATGTTCAGTTGAAACCTTCAAAAGGAAAAACTGGACCAAGTATTATTGATGACCGCTTAATAACTTTGGCAGATAGGCCTTATTTTCCCAGTTTTAGATGTGAAGAAAACCAGCTCAGATTCTTTTTTTATTAGTCCATGTTTGCAGTTCACAGTGTATGCATTCCTGGGAGGAGTTGGTACTGCACAGAACAGCCCAATTTTTCTTTTCATCCTTTCCCTCCTCCCCTCCACCTCTTGATCCCCTTCCCCTTGAAGAAAGATCTATCACATTCTTGAGTTGGTTTTCAGAGGTCACCTAACCAACGAATTAGTCATCTAGGATTTTATCTCCTGTCAGCTCAGATCCAAACTACAGCAGTTTTCAGTCCATCCTGTCCAATTTCTTTGTACTTCTCTTCTTTTTCTTCTCCTCCTCTTTCTTACTATTATTATAGTATTATTTGCATTTCCTCCCCTTGAAATGCTTGCTTATAGTTGGGGTTTTTTTCTTTTTGGTTTTTGAGACAGGGTCTTGGTGTGTAGTCCCGGCTGGCCTTGAACTCACTGTGTAGCCCAGATTGGCCTGGAACTCTTAGTGCCTCAGACTCCTGATTGCTGGAATTACAAGCGTACGCCACCACACTTGTCTCAGTATTTTAATTTCTGATTTCCTAGTTTAATCTCCAAAGAACAAAATTACAACAAATATAAAGATCACAGCTTTATTTGTGATTCTGTGTGCTCCAACAGCTGAGCACAGGAGTGGACTCCACAGGCAGAAGAGGTAAAGAAAGTAGAAATGGAACCAAAAGCAGAATGGTCATTTTGAAATTCCTTTCCTGACCCAAAGCCAGAGAACTCTTCCTTATCATGTTGCCTCAGGGGGACTTCAACCTCCACTTCTAGAAAACAGGACTCAGAGTTTACTATTTTACAAGCTCAGCACCCAGGGCTGTGTCTGGCTTGGTCTGGGGTCTGGCCGGGCCAGGGTGAGTCCAGAGCACCTCCTTCTTTAGCAGTGAGAGACAACATTGCTGTCACCATGGTAAGGCTATTGGACTGGGAAGCCTTCCCCGCTGTCCCAGACTGTCATGTGAGGTTGCACAGGAAGAGTTTGTGGTGTTTGTAACACAGATAAACAGAGTCCCCACTCAGCCAATTCCTTGCTGCCACCCACCAGCCACTTAACAGTTCCCAGCCTCAGTTTCCTGGTCAGGCAAATGGGGGGATGACAGTCATGCCACACAGAATTGTGGAAAAATTCCCCAAAATGACACAAATAAAAAGTATTTAGAACCAAGTCTGACACACAAGACGCATTCAGCCTGTGTCAGGGAACCAGAGAGACACAAAGAAAGCAGGCGTCTGCTCAGGTGTGGAGCCCAGGTAGCCAGTTTTCTCCCCAGTGCTTTCTGCAAGTTCCACAATCAAAATATAGCAAGAAATACACACCAAGCAGTGGTATTTGTTGTAGTATAGGAGGAAAGTAAAATTTAAAAATCGGTAAGCTCTTTGGGACATGCAAAACTAATCAAACTACATAATCAAATCTTGTCCTTCCTAAACAAAAGATGTCGGGGTGTGTTTCCCTCAGTGTGAGAACAGGACCAGCCTCATGGCTCTCTCTCTGGGGGCAAGGGAACAGCCTGCAGTCAGATCTGCCTACCTGGTGGCAGCCAATCAGAGCCCACAGCTCGGCAGCAGAGGACCCAACCTCTCCTGCCTGATGTAACCGCCTCTCACTTCCAGTAGGATCCTCACCCCTCCACACGAGGTCCCACGCCAAAACTATTTCTCAAGTGTAAGTACCCTGAAATCTAAAACTTCTTTCAAAACTTCTCTTAGCACTTAAAAAAATGTTTTCTCTAAAAGTTATTTGATTTTCCCACCTTCGTTCTTAAAGTGTCATATTTTCAGGTTCAGACCTATGTTTTCTTGATCTGCTTTTAAATGTTTAACCAAATTCAACAAATACATGGTAAGCATTGTGGTATATGCCAGACTGTTCAAAGCAGGGTAAGATCTCAGGCTCAAATCCTCCTTAGATGCTGCTTTAGTAAGAAATATTTTGTATTTACTAATTTGATCGTTGATCTTGCTTTTTACCCTAACACATACCCATGTTTATGCATGCTGGTCTAATTTCTTTGTGCTTTGAAAATGTTTCATTTTATTGACTGAAAATATCTAGCAAAAAGAGATGGGATTTTTGTATATTTAGCTAATGAATTGTAAGAATCCTTGAATTCTTGTTGTGAAAGTAAGAAAAACAGACTAGTATCAGAATTAAATTTCTGGTACCAATATGTATGTACAGAGGTCCCCCCTTCACAGCACACATCTGGTAACTTACAATTTAAGAGCTCATGGGATGGAAATATTTCAGTCAAAGCAAAAAAATGAAATCTAACAGTATGCAAGAGGAGAAAATCTAAGTAACAGATATCTAGCATCTGGGTGAATTGGGTACCTAGTATATGGGTAAATTAATAGTATTTGTTGATATCCAGATGATTAATGCGATATAGTATATTAATAATACTAATTTTAATAAAATCATGGGCTGTTCTCATGAGGGTGGCATTCCCGGGCGCAGGGGCCAGGTATAAGGTTGATTCTAAGATTCATGGATAAAATCGAGATGCTTAAAATGGGCCAAACCCTGCGAGACCCCTGGAGCCAAGACCATTCTATGCCAAGAGCCTTCTGGAGAAACTGCCTGGCACTTGTCAGAGCTGGCACAGTGAGGCCACACTCAGTCCCTCTTGCCTTCTGTTCCCTTTTCCCTAGTGGCTCCCCAGCTTCCTCAGTCTCTGTTCCTGTGGGGTCACAGATGGCCACGGGCAGGGCGCCCTCACCAAGTTGGGCACAGACTCCCCACACAGTGGGGCCTCAGGATGTGTGTATGTCTGTGTGTGTGTGCATCCCCGTATGTGTGTACAGCTATCAGTGACAGAAGAGAAAAGAAATGGCCCAGGCTGGGGCTCCTCAGACGAGAGGACCAGCATTGGGGGCTGAGGGCTGGTGGCTGGGTCTGCATCTGAAAAGGGATACCTTTTCCTAACTCTAACCAAGCCGCCACGTGCTCCCTGTGCTGGGACCACACAGAAGGGACACTACTGTCACCTTTTCCCATAGCAGTGTCCCGCAGGTTCTGCTTACAGTTGCCCAGTTCCTGCCACCCCACCTATATCACAGCTGCTGACTCCATGTTTAGGAATCTGTGTCAGACACCAAGTGAGCGGGAAGGGACTCTGAGCCCGGGTGATAGGCACAGCAGAAATGTCACCCAGCCCTGAGGGTTCCAGAAAGTTGTGTTCCCTTCCTTTTCCTGTTGACCTGTTACCTTGAGTGATTAAAGACTATTGGATACCTAGGGGTGGAGCACAGGCAGCTGCAGTGGTTAGGAATAGTTTGCATTTGTGTCTATTTGATATTTTGTTGCAACTTAAAAGAGACCTAGGATTTTGGACTGGTCACAGAGCTGCATGAGAGTATGCTGAGTGAACCTTTTTCTTTCTCCTCTCAGTTTTGTTTGGTTTGGTTTTTTAATCTTTCAAAGTTTTGCAGCACTGGGGTTTGAACCTTGGGCCTTGGCATGGCAGGCACGCACCCTACCACTGCACCACATCTGCAGCTCCTCCTCTGGGATCTAAACCTTCTAGGAAATCTCTTGTGAGAAGTTAAAGGTCATTTTCAGAATGGCAGTGCTGGATGCTAGGTCCCTCCAGCCTGCTGTCCTGGGCAGGACTAGGGGCAGCCTTCTCCTCCAGGGACCTTCAGTGGAGGGGAACTGCTGGCAGCCTACATGCTCCTGGGACCCCACAGTGCGCTGCAGTTCCTAGAAACACTTGGGTCCCCAGTTTCCCACATTCCAAAGAAATCAACAGTAGGGAAAGAAACAGAAACCGCCAATTCTCACTGTTGGACTGGGGCCAGCTTAGGCCACTGCTTGGAGGAAAGTATACTTTCCTGCACACAACCCAGCAGTGATAACCAAATGCAGCACAGATTGGATCTTGAAGGCACCCAGAGAATGTTGGGGTCCCCCGCCTGTGCTATGAAGCTGGACAGCAGTCTGTGAGTCTGTGAGCCAGTGTGCCAGGTACCAGTGAGGCCAGGCGGGTGAGGGAGAGGACAGTTAGGTAGCTGTGTGCCAGTTCTCATTGGGAAATCTCTGAATGACTGTTATATCAAAACCGCAGCGTAAGCTTCCTGAAAATGAACAGGAACACGCTTTTCCTGTGAAAGAGGCCAAAGAAAGGCCACCACCGACCATCTGCCCAGTGCCGGCCAGGGCCCAAGCAGGGAGCACAGGAGGGACAGCTGGAGTCACGGCCAGAGCTCTACACTGAGATTCACATGCCCACCTTGCATGTTCTCAGACATTACAGAAAATTATATGGTGGAAAACGTCTATCAGCCAGTCACCCAAGACAGCCAGCACCCAGCTCCAGCCTTGCAGTACAGTATTTTTTTCTGATATTTAATTATTAAAAGGCAATGCAACTCCCCCCCCACCCCAAAACGTAGTGGGAAACCATCACCCCAAAAGAGGTGTTTTTCTCACTTAGCCCTGGACTCTGGGCACAGCGGGGACCTGGGCTGGACACCTGGAGGTCTGGGGTTCCAGGCCCAGCCTTGCCTCTGCTGAGCCATTTCCACCAGGCAGAAAGCAGAGCTTCGGTGTTGGAGGCCCCTCACAGGCACAGGCACCTGAGAAGGCCTCTGTCCTCTTGGCAGTGACACAGCCTCAACCCCTGTGGGCTTTTCAGGATGAATGTCATTATATCGTATACCTAAAATGTACCAATAAAATAAAATTAAAACAAACAAACAAACAAAAAACAGGTGAGCAGCGAAGCTGAGTTACTGCTTCGTCTTCACCGCCGGTGCTGGGGCCCCAGGCAGCACTGGGCACTGTGCTCATCCTGCGGGGTATGTGTGGCAAGGGTGAAGGTTCCCTGGGCTTCATTCAGACCCTGCAACAGCACCACCTGCCCAGCTGGCCGCTAGGCCCACATCATCTGCTGAAGTGTGCATGTGCGTGTGAGTGTGTGTGTGTGTGTGTGTGGTACTGGGAATAAACCCAGGTTTCTCTAACGGAGATATATCCCCAACCCTTTTTAGTTTTTCATACAGTCTCCCTAAGTTGCCCAGGTTGGGTTCAAACTTGAGGTATTCCTGCCTCAGTCTTCCAGAGTGCTGGGATTACAGCCCTGAGTTACCAATGCTGGCTCTGAAAACTTGAATTTATAAATGCTGGTGACACAGGCAACACTTTGGTGACACAGGTGACGCACTGGTGATGCTGGGCCATCTTCTGAGCCCCAGCGCCCTGTCCCAATTGTGCACATCTGTGGACACCCTCCTGGGGCTTGTGCTGGCTGCCCTGGGAACCTATAGGCTTTAGACAGTGGGTTCCAGCTGGAGGCAACACGAAGGTGACAAGGGTGCATGAGCTGCATTCCCATCCTGAGCCCCTAGATGGCAGAGCCAGGAGGAACTCCACCCACCCCAGGTACCTCACCGCAGCCACTGCATCTACTCCACTCCCATCACCTACCCCACTGGCTACACCTCCTTCACCCCCCCTTCATACCTCCATCCAAGACATGATCTATTAATCACTCAGCCAGGAGGCTCACTCAGGTTTGACCGCTGTCTGTCAGTGACCAGAGCGGCTCTGCACCACCAGCCAGGCTCTGGTGCTGCCCTGGCTCTTAGAGCTCCCTCTTGTGTAGAAACAAAGTCCCAGAGCACCCATAGGTAAGGCTCAGCTGTGACTGCGAAGATCAAGATAAACAATAGTGTTGGAAGCCTGATGAGCCTCAGCATCGTGCAAGCCCCATCTACTATGGAGCATCTCCCCTTCCAAGACGATGGGAGAGACCCTGCCCTTCGCCCTGGCAGCCCCAGGTGATTTATTGAGAATAGACCTGAAAATAGCCCCCCTTTCCTACAGCACCTCCTCTTCCTCAGACTCTTATCCTGTAAATCATTTACCCGAAGTCTGAATTCTCTAAGGAGCCCTGTGACACCTTCTCACTGGGGCACCACAGTTATTGGCAAGCACCAGGCCCTGGGTTCAATCTTCAGTACTGAAAAAAAAGAAAAAACAAGTAATACATCCTGCTGTTCAGCACAGACAGAGCCCACTGGGCTTCGCACATGCAAGTCACACACTACCCCTGAGGTGTCCCGAGCCCAGACTCTGAACTCTGCTCAGCCCCTCATCTGTCCAGGGGTCACTGTGTACCCCACACTGCACACGACCTGCACCTCCCTGGTGTCTCAGTCTGCAAGGCCCCCTCCATCTGCACTCGTCTGGAGGCTTCTGAAGTGTACTGACCATTGAATGTCACCTATCTTTCAGCAGAGCTTGTCCAGTACATCTCACAATGACACTCTGTGCACTTTCACCAGGGTAGCATGGACGTGGTGTGCCCATCAGTCCCAATGGGCACATGACACTGCTGTGTCCCTACACTGGTCACATTAGCTGTGACTGCCTGGTCAAGCCTCTACAGACTTCTCTGTGTAAATTGCTATTTTTTCTATTAAAACATTAAGTGTCTTGTGGGGAGTACTGAGACCATCTTATTTCTCATCTCCTACCTTCAAAGCCTACTAATTTTAGCTTCTGTTAGAAAAACAAGCCATCACCCATGCCATCACACAGTGACCTCACCACAGAAGGCTGTGTGGCTTTAAACGGTGAAGGCAGTGGCCAGTTCTGCAGCTGACACCTCTGGCCTCTGATGCTGTGCGGCTGGACCCACAGGGTGGGCTCCATGCCCAGAACCACGACCCCTCAGTTCCAAGGCAGCTGCAAGCCCAACTTCTGACCTGCTGTGGGGAGTCGGTCTTCCTGCAGCCTTTCGCCGGGGTTCAGTTCATTTGCCAAACTGGCTCCGCTGGGGTGGGGCAGCACTTGACCTTTACAGCTTGTTATTGTGGCTATGATGAAAAGCCTGGAGAGCAACGTGTAGGTGAAGGACATGGAGCCCTGCACTGTCCTGGTGTCCACAAGTTCAGCCACCCAGTACCCACAAACCTGGAAACTGCTGCCTAGGCCTGATTGCTCTTAGCCGGACAGGGCAGTGCCTTAGGGCCTGGCTGCCCCTGTTCCTGGTATCCCTGCCCTGTGGGAACTGCTGGGCTTCTCCAAGAGGCCCCATCAGTCCAGGGAGACAGAGACTGTCCTTGAAACTAGTGCCAGGGACAGGCAGAATGAAGTAGCAGGTACACAGGTGTTCACTTGGAAATCTTCAACTTTTCTGTCATTTTGAAAATATTTATATTTCTCTTTTGGAAATAAGCCTCTTTTTGATATGACAAGAACTTTAGTCTAAACTTTTTTTCTTTTCTTGGTTTTGCGTTTTGATTTTTTTTTCTTGAGACAGGGTCTCACCATGTTGTTCAGGCTGGCCTTGACTTGGTAGTGATCCTCTTGGTTCAGCTTCCTGAGTCCCGGAATTGCATTCATGTGCCACGATGCCTGGCTAAACTTTTTTCTTAAAAAGGTTTTGTATGTCCCATTAAGTTTTCATTTCTGCCTCACAAGTGTTGAATTTGCATTTCCTTAGTTTTGAGTGAGTTTAGGCATCTTTTCATTTATTTAAGAATCTTTCCTCTTTTTCTTTTTTTGTTTGTATTAATTTTTATTTTTATTGGTACATGTTTGCAGCACATAATCATTATACTCCTCAAAGGGTTTGTTTTGGTTTGGGTGTTTGTTTGTTTTGTTTTTGGTACAGCAAATTGAATCCAGGACTTTTTCATTGAGCCACATCTGTGCTCCTTTTTTATTTTTAATTTTAAGACAGGGTTTCACTCAGTTGCCCAGGCAGGACTCAAACTTGCAATTCCCCCTGCCTCAGCCTCTCAAAGTGCTGAGATTACAGTGTGTGACACCATGCCCAGCTTCAGTTCTCCTTTTGGAAATTATCTGTTTCTGCCTTCTCACCATTTTCTTAATCTTGTGGCTTTTAATTGCTTTCATTTTAGTGTTTTAAATACATCAGCTTTTCTGTTTTTTTATTGTAACTACATTCCTACCATTGTATAATTTATATAGTGCCATTTAATTAAGTCCTTAAAAAACATAATTTTTGCATGCTGTACTCAGTAATGAGAGGATAAATACCTTTGAGCAATCTACTGATAGTGATGATATTCCGTAGATGCAAATGTTTAAGAGAACAATTTAGGCCTTTTCTTTCTGTGTTTAAAAAATTAAACCATGTTTATGGTCCTCCAGACTAGTTGAGCACCCTTGGCCTGCAGCTGTGTGCTGGCTTTCCAAGGAGAACCTATAAGCCAGCTATGACTGCCTGGGACAGCAGTGATGCAGCCAGGCCATTAGACACTTGAAACATCCCCGAGAAACCCACATGAAGCTGTGCAGAGGAACAGCCAGACAGTGCCCATCTTTGGAGACCCTTCCCAGCTTCCCTTGCTTCTTCTTCTTCCTCAAGGCAACACCAAGCTAGCAGATGTTGCCACTCAATGAGATCCAGAAAGAAACCAATGCATTCAAGAAATAGAAAAAAATGCAAAATGATATGAAAAAATGGAAGCAATTTGCCTTTTTTCTGGGGGAGGGGTGGGTTTTTTGAGACAAGGTCTCTCTTTGTAATCCAGGATTGCCTCAAACTCACTATGTAGGCCAGGATGGCCTCAAACTTCCAACAAGACTCCTCCCTCAGCCTCCTGATTGCTGGAGTTACAGGTATGCACCACCATACCTGGGTAATTTGCCTATTTTTAAGACTGCTTTCTCTATGTGGGAAAGAAAATAAGAGCAAATGATATAGTTACACTGCCAGAGTATCTAGATGCATTATTATTTTTAATTTTAGCATTTTTCCTTTGTTTCTTTAAAACTATGCTAAATTCTTAAGTGGCGACCTATTCCATCTGGTTCCTCACACATTGTAAGGGAGTCAAGTACAGCCTAAGTGCCTCATTCATCAAGATGATTACCATGAGCCTGAAATGGAGCTTGGTGCTATGGAAACAATAGAAGGTTGAGGCAGGAGGACTGCAAGTTTGAGGCCAGCCTGGGCTACTTAGAGACCCAGTATCAAAAAGAGGGAAAAAAAAAAGAGTGAGAGAGAAGAAAAGAAAAGTAGCCACCTTGGTAAAAACTTTTCTGGAACCCACTGTCAGGGCTGGTCCTAGCATGGGTGTGTCAAGCCCACTGTAACAAGCAGCTGCAGGATCCAATTCCCAGTCAATCTGAAGTCCTGGGCCAACCTGGATGCAGGAAGAGTGGTGAGGATGGCTGATCAGAGATGCATCCAAAACCAAGAAGGAGCACAGTAAAGGAACAAGAGAGGAAAGGTGGATGGGTACAGGATGGCACAATTTTAGAGCTGTTTTCCACGCTCCACTACTTCCAACCGCTATCACAAGTCGGTCTGTTTTCCTGTCACCTAGGTACTAGCTCCCTGTTTATAAATAGCAGGAACAAGGAACAAGGCAATCCCCAGGGGCCTCTATCTGCTGAGGGAAGGAGATAAAAATATGTCCTCCTGGATTAACAAGCAACTGCATCTAAATCGCCCCCCTTGTCAGCAAGGCAGCATGCCTCAAAGATGGCCTTTTCTGAGTCACCTTGAGGAGGTCGCTAATGGCAACATTTTCCTTTTCAGATCACAGCTCTTAAGACTGCATCCACAATGCAGAACCAGTCATCAGTGGTGGTTATGACTCAACCTGGATTTGTTCGCGCACCCCAGAACTCCAACTGGGAGACGGGCATTTGTGACTGCTTTAGTGACTGCGGAGTGTGTGAGTGTGGGAGAAGCCTGGGAAGGGACCTGGTGTCCTAGTCCTTCCTCTCCTCCTGTAGCCAAAGGTCCTCCCTTTTCTGGGCTTCTAAAGGTTGGGCCTCGGTATGCAGGCTTCACATCAAAGGACATGAGCTGACTACACTGATGCTTCTCCAACCACACACGTCCATTGTGTCAGAGTTAACTGTGAAAGAGCTAATTGATTCTAAGAACAAACAGGTCTAGCCTCATAATATTCATTAATGCAAGAAATAACTCGAGTTTTAGAAAAGGACTGTTCTTGGTCACACATACTTTAAACTCGTTGCTCTATAGTTGTATTATGTTTGGCACACAGTAGAAAGATTCCCCCCACAGTTTGTGCATGAGCTCAGGGAGGACCTACTTCAGTTTATACACACAGGTTTCCCACATGATCAAAACTGAAGAATTCTGAGGGCAAGTGGCTGTCATGGGAAAAAATACCTCTGATTTGGCTTTTCTTTTCTCCCTCTTTGGAAGATCTCTCTAAGTGGAATCATTCTGAGGGCTCATCTAAGTGAACTTGGAAGAAAGGAAGTTTGGAAGTGGGACAGGGTGACAGAGGGGACCAAGGTGCTTTGATTGAAATTCTAACCAAGAAACCAGTCCACTCACAAAACGTTTGCTCCCAAATCTGTTCACCTGTCTCAAGTCTACAGAGCATTCTTAGATAAAGAAAGAAAATACATTAGCTTTTAACTCACCAGGGAAACTGAACTTTGGACTGAATCAAGTTAATAATTACATCAAGATGAATAAGATGAAAAAATAACTTAAGGAATAGAACCCTGGGGTTTGTTTATCTTCTCTGCTGTCTTAGTAGATAATGGGCCCATAACCTTCCCTTCTGGAGACATTAGTTCAACATCTGCAATCGAAGTGATAATTAAGACTATTATAGTAAAATTCTCTAAAGATTAGCATTGACTCTCCCACCCCTGGTCTTATTACCCCGTTAAATGAATATGTACGTTCCAACCCAAGCTGAATTGCTTCCATGGGGGATGGACTTGTATGTAAATCTGAACAAGTCACCCTCTCTCAAAGCACTTTGGTGACTCCTTGTGACATTCTTGACAGAATCTGGACACTCACAGTTGGTCTACCCCCAGCTGCGTCCCTGTTTCTTGTGCAGCTCTGGCCACACTGAAGGAACCCAGCCTTTGCAGCACTGTGCCAAGTGAGCCTGTGGGGCTGTCCTCCACTCCATCCACCTTCAAAACCTGACTGTCCTTCAGAATGCAGGCGGTAGCCTGTCCTCCTCAGGGCCTCATGGGCGCCACTTCTGTGGGTGACCCTGGGCATCTAAGCAGACTCCCCTGAAGCCCTTGTCCTGTTATGTTCCCTGTACACCCAGCCAGGCTCCAGGGGACAGTAAATAGATGAGCAGTGGAGGCCCCACTGAGAAGAGTGTGTGCTCTCTAAGGCACAGTTATTCCTGATGTGACTCGGGAAGTAGTGGAGATGGCGTGGTGGCCGCATGGGTGACAAGAACCCATGATGTGGCTGGCAGTCCTGGGGTTGGCCTGACTTCTAGCTTTGCCGGGCACAGCGGTGACTCATGTCCCTGCTTCTGTGTGTCCAGGTCTCTGTGGCACATTCTGCTTCATCTGTCTCGGGTGCCAAGTTGCAGCCGCCATGGACGAGTGCTGTCTGTGTGGAACGAGTGTGGCGATGAGGACTCTCTACCGGACCCGATACGGCATCCCTGTGAGTCTTGTGCCCTCACTGCTCACATGTGCAGCCTCTGGCCTGCTCCAGGCACCTGGGGTGGCTGAGGGCCACAGCCGGATGGGACTGGCAGCCACAGGGCCTCTGCTGATGTGACCCTTTCTGGGTTTCTGTTGCAAACTAGCCTAAAAGTAACTCCTGTTGGCAGTGTGTGTCATTAGCAGGACAGGGGCATGTGTCTGGCCTCTTATCTCTCTTAGCCCTTGCACCATCCCAGGAAGGCAGGTCCACAGAAGACACATAGAGTGTTAAGAGGTAGGGTCCTCTGCCCAGAGACACAGCCTTGCAGTGAGAGGCAGTGTCCAAGTGTCCAGGCCATGCACACGCCCAGCAACTGCACCTGTGACCTCTGGGTGGTCGGGGGTGCGGTAGGCAGGAATTGAGGGACAGACCGCCAGTGCCATGCGCGATGGGTGTGTGTGTGTGTGCATGCGTGTGTTCATGTGTGTGCCTGTGGCTCTGTATCTGCATGCATATGTGTGCACACATATATATGAGGGAGAGGGAGAGTTATCTGAAGGAAGCTGGTCACGCAGTTGCGAGGCTTCAAGTCTGAATCTTGCAGAGTAGCCTGGGAGACCAGAGACCCCAGGAACAGTTGCGCCTCAAGGACACAGGCCGTGGTGGGGAGCATTTCTTCTTGCTCAGGGAAGATCAGTCTTTTTTTTTTTTTAATTCTATCAAGGTCTTCAACTGCTGCCCACATTATGGAGGGCCATCTGCTTTACTCAGGGTTTACTGATTTAAATGTTAATCTCATCTAGAGCACATCTTCAAGAAACAGCTACAATAATGTTGGATCAAATACCTGGGTACCTAGCCAAGTTGACACATGGAATTAACCATCACAGGAAATGAGGGAATATACAAAAAATAATTTTAAAAACTTATTTTGTTGCAGAAACATTATTTTACTTTTCACTTAAAAATTTATTTTTTAAATTATGAAAATGCATGCTATGGATAATCGTATGGCAAATTCCAACACAGAAGTACATAAAGAAGAAGTGAAAATTGAACCTCTTTATACCCAATTGCACTACTCAGTGATAAACTCTACTAATAATTTGGGGTGCATCTCATTCAGATTTTTCCTGTATCTATACCTCATGGACATACAGATTAGAGGTAAATATAACTATAAAGTTTTGAATTGAGAAGCTCTTTTGTTTTTATTTTTTAAACTGGGTTCAAAAATGCAAATGGGTTTATGCTATACTGTAACTTAATTTCCACTTAATTTATACTAGACTGCCTTTCATGTCAGCAAAATAATTCTTTTTAACGACAGCATAGTACTCCAACCTATAATTTAATCATTTCCTTTGATGGAAGGTTAAACAATATTGCATTTTAAATAGTTGACATATATGATTATGCATTTTCACTGATATTTTCTGTACCCTATTATCCTAGATCATAGGGAATAGACAGTCTGAAAAATACTACCAAATTTCCCCCCAAAGCTTGTATCAGTTTAAATATATTAGCATTTATATAAATTTAATAATATAGTATAGTACATTTTAAAATTTTGCGAGAGAGGCAAAAATGATATTTCATTATTGTTTTAGTTTAAATTTCCTTTTTTTTAAATTCTTTTATTGGTGCATTTTAGGTATACAACACAATTACATTTCTCATTAGGAACAGTACCTTTAAATGATGCATCTTGGTTCTTAATTTTTCCCCATTCCTACCTCTCCCTTCACCCCCTCCACCCTTCCCTATTTACACAGACTTTATTTCCATTTTTTCCATTTCTCATCATTTTTTCTTTCCCTTCTTTCCTTTCCCCTGCCCCTCCCACTATCCCTACCCCTTTGGACCTTTTCTTCCTATTTTGCATTATCAATTATTCATTCTAATCATTGGTACATTTTAGGTATACAATAT
>NW_004624900.1:111829-137241 GCF_000247695.1 Heterocephalus glaber | reverse complement strand
GCATTTCTAATAAATGAATGTCATACCTTGTAAGACTACATAAATTTATAAATAAATGTATAGATACTCCAAAACTAAAATACAGTAATAAACAAATATAGGGAAGAAAAGTCCTGTTGGAGAAGGTGACCTTTGAAAGGGATAGATATAGAATTCAGAATATTTGGAAATGTTATATGGAATATCATCATCTGAAATTCAACTAAGTCATTTTCAACTCAGTTTTTTTAGGATTAGCTATTGAGGATGTAGTTAAGTGGAACTCAACACAAATTTGTCAGTTATCTATAGATGATCTCTTGAAGAGGTGAAGAAAACATTAATTTTTTCCATTACTCCCAGTCTGAAGGGAGTTTGGACTCTTCAGGTTAACAAAGGAGATGTAAAAATATGTATTTATTTAGCAAACAATGCACCAAGTATCTGGTACTATGTGAGATGCTGCTAGGTGTTGTTGGGACAGAAATAAACTAGCCCCAGTCATTATAGGCTTTGCACTGAAAAAGAAGGGATTAGACAAGCTGCACTTAAAGTGCCAAGTGTGAGGAATGGCACTGTTAGACACAGTGCTATTTGAAGTTCAAAAGAGGAAAAGACCACACTTGCAAGATGAATAACTGAGAGTTTCTTGAAAGAAGTTGTTTTAATGCTAAAGAGAAAGTGTTATGAATTCAGAACAGGAAACACTGGTGATGGGCACAGCCCTGGGCTGTCACACTGGGTGCAGTGGGCAGCCACCTGCTCCTGGGGAGAGAGCTGTGCACCGACAGGAGGCTGCAGGCCCAGCATCCCCCCCAGAGAGGGAGGCGGCTGAGGCTATAAGGCCTGTGGAAGAACCTGACCTCTGGGCCTCGCCCTCTCGTGTTCTTCTTGGCCCCATCAGCTACACCCCAGAAAGGCAGAGGGGGAAAGCACTGTCTCCCCCACAGGGCAACCTCCTGGGCCACAGCAAGGGTGGACGGGGCTGATGTGGTCCATTCACGCCGACGGAGGCTCTCTGACACAGATGGGGTTGAGTTGTTTTGTTTTTGTTTGATTTATTGAGACAGGGTCTCACTGTGTATCCCAGGCTGGCCTTGAACACTCAACGTTACTCTGTCTCAGCCTCCTGAGTGCTGGGATATAGGTGTGTGTCACCATAATACAAAGGGAACAGTTGCTTCTAATCAGCAACACCAATGTGGCTGTAGAGCCAAAAAAAGGAAAAATGTTTCAGCAAGCTGAGGTTCTCCTGGCTGAAACACACGGTGTGTGGGAAAATGGTGAGACAAAACTTTCTTTAAACGGACTGATGCCGAGGCATGCAAGGTCAAGACAACACGGGAGGGAAGGTGCTGCAGGCTCGAGTAGAGCTAACCTACAGACCCACCTGTCCCTAGCAAACAGCATGGACACTCAGGGCGCGGCCGGAGCAAAGGTGTGAGCTGCGGCGGCTCACATTGGTACATAAGGGAGCTGCAGCCTTACTCTCAGGGCAACAGTCTCGCCAGTCGTTAAACAGGCCTGAAGTGTCTTGTTGGTGCTGACCCCTGGTTGGTATTCACTATGACTAGATAGGAAATGTCTGCAATGCGAATACCAAGAGAAGGAGCAAAGAATAATAAATGACTTATGTTTAGGGCCGGGGATTTAGCTCAGTGGTTCCGCCGCCTGGATCACAAGCGGAAGGAACCGAGTTCAATCCCCGGTACAAAAAAAAAAAAGACATGTTTAAATAGATTGAGACTTCCTCAGCACAGCGAGAGAGAGAGAGAGAGAGAGAGAGAGAGGAAGAATGTGGCACACATCTATAATCCCAGCACTGCACTTCAGGAGGCTGAGGCAGCCTGGGCAATTTAGCAATTTAGTGAGATCCTATTTGAAGACAAAAATGGTCTGGGGATGCAGCTCAGTATAAAGGCCCTGGATTCAAACCCTAGTATTGCAAATGAAAGAAAGAGAAGGAAGAAAGGAGGCGGGGGGAGGGAAGTGAAAAGAGAAAAGAAAAAAATAGCTTGAAGCCAGGTGTGCTGGCACACCACACAGGGAGGCTGAGGCAGGAGGATTCCAAGTTTGAGCCCAGCTTTGGCAAGACCCTGTTTCAAAATTAAAAAACATAAAATGCCTGGGGATTAGCTCAGTGCAAAGACCCTGGGTTCAATCCCCACCACTGTCAACAAAAAAAAAAAAAAAAGGAATGAGAGGTAGGGACATAGGAACCAACTAAAAAATAAAAATTGACATTTGAAAATAGTATTGAGAGCAAAGAAGTTGCAGGAGCATTTCTGTTTGGGAGAAGAGTGCAATCTCCTGTGCTGTACCCCAGGATTCTGGTAGACACTGCTCCTCCCTCCAAGGGTGGAGGTGTGAGAGCCCTTGACATGGGGTTCCCAGGGAGCCTTCCAAGGCACAGCACAGAGAGGCCAGGGGGCAGACAGCTGAGGCTCCAGAAGCCTTGCTTAGCTCGAGAGCAGAGCCCTTGTCGGAGTAACAAGTCCATGGATGGCTGGCATCCCTGGAGCAAGGGGACAGGAGGCACCTGAACCCTGTGGTCTCCTCCCCACACTTCACAACACCATACAGCCACACCGAGCACATTCTGCAGAACCCTGACCCGTGTCACAGCCCAGTGAGTCTCACTGACTGCCAGTTGAGACTGAGTATAGTGTGGCATCTGGGATGGGCGCAGGGACAGAAAGGGATGTTAGGTAGAAACTGAGGAGATGGAAGAAAGCATGGTTTGATTAAAAATAATCCATCAATATTGGCTCCTTCATGGCAACAAGCCTGCCATAGCAATGTGTGCAGTTAATCAACAGGGAAATGGTGCAGGGTATGTGCTGCTTTCCTGTGAATCTAAAATGAGTCTGCAAATAAAAGTTTATTGGAAATAAAACAAGTAGACTGAGAAAATTCCGAACTATTCTATGTGTGTCCCTTCTAGGTAAAAGAGCTACAATTCAAGCAACTAAAATCACCAGACGTCTCTTCAGCCTGAGTATTTCTCTCTCTTCTGCAACTGAAATATGGATATTTTTAATTATGATAATGGCATAAAAGACCAGATTTTTGGTTTATTTTGAAATGAATGTCTCTTAGTTTCTCTTTCAGTGTCAAAATTTCTGGTTTCCAGATTTTTTTACATTACGTTTAAAATACATACCAAATAAAAGATTTTACTAACAAGATTCCTGTGTTGTCTCATTTTGTGTGTGTGGTGCTGGGGATCGAACCCAGGGCCTCCTGCATGCTAAGCAGGTGCTCAGTGCCCCAGCCCCTAATGAGACTCTGTATGTTTCTTGGCTCTCATTAAATGTTTTGGCCCCTAGTTAATCTTATAATTTTGTTCTCATATTTTGGTTTCTTAGCAAGAGATTTTTGTCCACAGCAAGTCAGCTCTTTCATCCAAGAGCGCTCATTAGGAGAGAGGTAAAAAGACCCCAGATACATGTTATTCCACAGTTATGGGGCATCAGTCACACCTGCTCCTTTGGCATCACTTAGCAGTGTTAGAATGACAGCAAAAGGAACTTCCTGGGAAGAGACACTGCCCCTTGCTTCTCAGCTGCACATCAAGGGGTTTATCTTGTTGTTTTCTTTTCCTTTTGAATATAAGGTGCCAGAGCAAGTAATACAAATTTCATTATCAAACTCAATGTGATGCAGTTTCAGTGAAATATTGGTGGATAAATGAGACAATTATTTCTACCTTTTTTTGAGACAAAGTCTTCCTATGTAGTTCAGGCTGGGCTTAAACTTCCTATGTAGCCCAGGCTGGCCTTGAACTCACAACAATCCTCCTGCCTCAGACTCCTGAGTACTGGGTATTTCCACATTTTTTTGTCCTGTTGTTGCCCTGATGAAATCTCTCCTTTGTTCCCCACTCCTCTGAAACTGAGTCTCCATTTCACCTGTCTGGGTGGAGAAGGTGGAGGCACCAGTGAGATGAAACATCAAAGTACCAGAGCTTAGCAGGCGGCGACCTCCAACCTGGAGAGCTCGGGAGGGGATACGCTTGCTTTTGTGCTTCTCAGGCCTTTCCCCAGTCTGCTCCCCAACACTTTGTAGTCCCCTTAGGTAACCAGCGCTGTCCTCTTGAATCAAGTCCATCACAAGGGCCCCTGCCTTCTCCCACTCAGGTCCAGCAATGCCACTTGGCCATAAGTTCAAGGTGAAAATTCACAGACCATTGCATTGCAGATCCTGTCTGTAGCCCTGAATTCCTCTCCCCACCTGTGGTAACTACAGCTCCCTTCCCTCCTCTCTAAACACTACGTGGCCCGAGTTACCTGGTAAACTGTCTAAAAAGTAGACTCCAGCATTTCCCTGGTCCTTCACAGTGCAGCCTCAGTTTAACTCCTTAACGTAAAATTCGCGATTTTCCTCACCTCCACCACACACGTTCTTAGAATTTCAAATGCCAATTGTTGGTTGCTGGAATTTAAGCAGCAACTGGCTTTTCTACTTTGGCCTGGGACCCTGACCCTATGACCACACTTGCCTAGCACTTTCAGGAGGTTTTTTCACTTTGTTTTGTTTGGTTTCCTGTTTCTTTGCAGTTTTCTATGTAGAAAATCATGACAACTGTGAACAAAGACAGTTTTATTCTTTTCTCCCGATTTGTATGAAGTTTTATTCCCCTTTCTGGTCTTATTAGCTTAGCTAGGAATTCCAGTATGTTAAATAAGAGTGACGAGAGCGCACATAGTGGCTTCATTCCCAATGATGAGGTGAAGCACATATCTGTCACCATTTGGGAAGGAATTAGAGCCAAGCATGGCAGCCTGTGCCTGTAGTCCTGGCTACTCAGGACGGTGAAGCAGGAGGATTGCTTGAGGCCAGGAATTCAAAACCAGTGTGGGCGTCACAATGAGACTTGTCTCAAATAAGCAAACAAGTAAGCAAACAAATAAATAAATATGACCTTTTAGCTGTAGGGTTTTTTGTAGGTGTACTTTAACAAGTTAAAGTTCACCTATATTCCTAGTTTACAGAGAGTTTCTATCATAAATGAATGTTGGATTTTGTCAGATGCTTTTCTGTATCTATTAATACAATCATAATGATTTTTGTTCTTTAGCCTGTTAATATGATGCTTAATCAATTTTGTAATGTTGAACCAGTTTTGCCTACCAACTTGGTTATAGTGTATTTTGTTCTATACATTTTTCAATTGATTTGCTACTATTTTGTTAACTTTGCATCTGGGTTTATGAAAGATAAGGGGCTAGAGTTTTCCTTTTTCAGTTTTTGAGACAAAGGCTCACTACATAGTTCAGGCTGGCCTTGAACTCAAAACTGTAGCTGAGGCTGGCCTCAAACTCACAATGATCCTCCTGTCTGCCTCCCAAATGCTGGGATTACAGGTGTGCACCACCACACCTGGCTTAGTTTTCTTTTCTTATAATGTTTTATCTGCTTTTGGTAAGGCTAGCTTCATAGAATGGGTTATGAAGTGTCCCCTCTGCTTCTATGTTTTGGAAGGCATTACAGAGAATTGGTACAAATTTCTTTCTTACATGTTTGGTGGAATTCATGTGTGAACACATCCAGACCTGGTACTGTTATGGGAGGATATTGATTATAGATTGATTTCTTTGACAGATCTGGGCCTGTTCAGATCATCTGTTGCATTTTGTGTGAGTGATGACTGTCTTTCAGGGAACTGGTCCATCCATCTAGGTGACTGAAGTGTGGACAGACAGCAGGTCATATACTCCTTTACTGTTTATGCATCTGTAGTGATGGCCTCTCTTGCATTTTGGATATTATTAACTTTCATCTTCTTTTTCTTTTTATCTTACCCTGGGTAGAGGCTTACTAATTTTATTGATCTTTTCAAAGAATCTGCTTTTGGTTTTACTGACTTGCTCTATTAATTTCCAACTTTCAATCTCATTGCTTTCTTATCTCATCTGCTCTGATTTTTATTATTTTTTCTTCTGCATACTTATATTTAATTTGCTCTTCTTTTTCTGATTTCCTATAGTGGAAGCTTAGATTATTGCCTTGAGGTCATTTTTTTTTTCTGACATATGCATTCAGTGTTGTAAGTTTCCCCCTAAGCACTGCTTTGTTGTATTACCAAAATTTTGACAAGTTGTATTTTAATTTTTGCTAATTAAAATATTTTGGGAGGGGGAGACAATAAAAATATTTGACCAAACCACTAGAAAAATATATCACAGCCTTGACACAGCAGACAGGCTCTATTATCATTTCAAATAATAAGTTGGTAAAAAGACAACACAGTCCTCATCAAAAAGATAAGGCGCCATGCTGGGGCAGGCACACTGCATGTTGCAAAGGCCAGGCAAACATAGTATTTGGTAATGGGGGCACTGTCCCCTCCACCCTACCCTGAAGGAGTCATAGCTCACATTACTTTTTTGTTGTTGTTAAGTTCTTTTATTAGTACATTTTAGGTATACAATTCATTTACATTTATCATTGGGCGTTTGTACTTGTACATGATGTGTCTTGGTTCTTATTTTTCTTCCCCATTACCTGTGCGCCCTTCATCCCCTCCACCCTTCCCTATTTACAGACATCATTTCCATTTTTTTTCTGTTTTTCCTTTCCCTCTTTTCCTTTCCCCTTCCCCTCCCTTCACCCCCTTGTCTTTGTACCTTTTTTTCCTATTTCAAATTATCAATTATTCATTTTAATCATTTTAACCCTTGTTTACACTCTCAGTTTCTCACACTAGAGAAACTATTTGGTATTTACACATGTGTGTCCTATTTATTTCACTTAAAGAGTATGGCCTCAATATGGATCCATTTAGCTATAAATGACTCTAGTTTTTCATTCTTTATGGCTGAGTAGTACTCCATTTTATAAAAAAAACCACATTTTCTTTTTCCAGTTTCCAGTTGATGGGCACTTGGGCTGCTTCCAAGCTTTAGCTATTACAAACTGTGCCGCTATGAACATGGGGTCACCTATATTGCTGTGGTATGATTCTTTTAATTCTTTTGGGAAGATAACCAGCAGGGGAATAGCTGGGTCAAATGGGACCTGTAGTCCTAGTTCTTTGAGGTATCTCCATACTGATTTCCACAGTGGTTGCACCAGTCTGCACTCCCACCAGCAATGGAGAAGGGTTCCTTTCTTTTTGATCTTGCTGTTGCAGAGGATTATCTCAATAAAGTGCTGTTAATTCAGAGGACTACATAGCAATGGTGGGTTAGGCTTTTATTCCATTCTGTTCTTCAGAAACCAATTTCTTCAAGTTGAGCACTTCATAGCTCTCTCCACTAGCCAACCATTCCTGCTTCACTATTCCTGGATAATAGCATATATATCACAAAGCCCTTTACCCTCCCAGGGAAAAGTGTCACTGCAGAATTGTTTTGCCACTGTTGCCAAAAGCCTATGGGCTCGTGAGCCAGTGAGGGAAGTTGATTTCCCTCATGATGTGTGACACCATGTGACGCTCATGTTTTGCAATGGTCTCCAGGCTGAAACACACAGTGTAAGACGGTCAAGAAGTGTACATCTTTACTTGATGGCTAGAAAAGGACCCAAGGAACATCTCAGAGTCATTATCTAAACTGCTCACCCTCTCAACTCCACATTTTAAATCTACTTCATGCCCTTGCATATAAAAAACCAAGCAAAATGAAGATCTGGGAACTATTTTCCTCCTAAATTAGTAATCTCCTGGGTTTTGTTTGATGATTTACAGAAAATGGTGTGTGATGTTTCTGGTAAACATGAGGTTGGCTACAAACAAGAATACCTCTGTCTGTGCCAGGTCACAGGCAGGTTGGAGGAGCCCACCAGCCACCTGCCACCTGCGTATGAATCTGGTACCTTGGAGGGCTCTGCATCCATACAAGGGAGATACTCACTGCCAGGATAAGGTCTTGCCTCATGAACTTTAGGCTCTGAAGTGCTCCCTTGTACTATCTTTGACCTAAATTTTAACACCATTTTTTTTTTCATTTCACTTTCTAGCACCCAGACATAGGAACCAGGGGCCTGAGGCAAGTGAAATATTAATCTTAAATCCTTAGTTTCTTCATTCAAAAACTTTACTTAAAAGACTAACATTCCCATTTTTAAAAAATAGATTCCAGCCCTCATCCCTGATGGTGCCTGGTGACAACTTTTATTTCTCAAAGAATGAGAGTGACATCTTCATTGTCTTGGTCATAGTTGAAATGTTTTCTTTCTAATAGCTGAATCTTGGAAACAGCCCAAATGCCCATCAACTGGTGAGTGGATAAAGATGTGGTTTTTTAATACAATGAGTACTACTCTGTCATAAAGGATGAGCTTTGGACATTTATAGCTAAATAGATGGACCTTGAGACCATACTCTTAAGTGAAATAAATTGGACACGCATGTTTAAATACTGCATTATTTTTCTTGTGTGAGAAACTGAATGTGGTAATAAGGACTGAGATGTAAAATGGATGTTGGGAAATGGGAAGAAAGTGTTCAAATGGGAAGGGGAACAAGGAAGGAGGGAGGGAGAAAGAAGGGACAAGACAAAAAGTAGAAGAAAAAAATGGAAACAAAGCTTTTGTACATAGGGAGGGGAGGGGACCCAAGTGGGGGAATGGGATAAAATTTATTTTAAGAAAAAAAAAGTTTTCTTGCCTTTCAGCATGGCTTGTAATGTTCTGGTTAAAAGTCAAACATAATTAGACTTTTAGTATACGGTTGTATTTAATCAGGGTAAGAGCTAGCCTGTGTTTGGTACATATAACTGAAAGAGGCTTCTGTTTCCTTGTTCTTCTATTTTTTTTCTATTCTTGTTCGACTTTTTTGGGTTTTCCTATGAATACCTTCTTAAATAGAGTCTGCATCTTGTAGCTCTCATAGCCATGACCCTGTTCTTATACTAGATCCCTGTTGATGTGGTATCAGGTGTCTGGGAAGAATTCTATTACATTATATCTCTGTTTTTGGCCAGATTCCATGGGGTGTGACCTTCAGAGGTGGTTTTGTTTTGTTTTCCTTCCAAATAAAAGAGCCAGAGGCTGGAACTTCTATCCTCTTGCTAGGTCAGACAGACTCTGGCAACTGTGGCCATTGCTTCTCTTAAAGTGAAGGTCTCCTTACAGAAAATGGCTGGGCTATCAATTTAGATTCAGCTACTTCCTCCCTGAGGATATTTCAGAATAGTGAAATAGTGAAATAGCGAGAGCTTTGCCTCCCTTACCCTGCTGGAAACACGAAGGGATCCCACCCTTGACCACAACAGCCTGGCAGGGACACTGGGGTTTGTAGCTCAGGCCACTGTCTCGGCTACTGGGTTAGTGGTCCAACATCACTGACTCCTGCTGCACCCCACCCGGTACGGTGATATCTTCAGCTTTGGGGGTGGTTTGGTCCGTGACAATTCTTTGATCAGTGTATAAGAAACGCCATTAATTTTCAGTTGGTTTAGCCTTTTTTTGTTGTTGCTGTGAGGAAGGGTGAGTTACTACACTTGATCTTAGCCAAAAGGACGAGAAGTGATGGAGAAGGGTATGTTGACTTCCAAGCTCTTTATATGTTGGGGTTGAAAATGGAAGTCAACCATGTACTTTTTTTTTTTCAGCACTGGGGACTGAACCTAGGACTTTCATACTGAGCTACATCCCCTTTTCTTATTTTGAGACAGAGTCTCGATAAGTTCCTCAGGCTAGGGCGGAAGTTATGAGCCTGCTACTTCAGCCTCCCAGAGTGCTAGGATTGCAGGTGTGTGCCACCAGGCCCCAGCTGCTTTCTTTCTTTCTTTACCATATTCTCTGTAAGATGTGGCTGAAATAAGCCTTTGAGGGGACCTCCCTGACTCTCTCTGCTGAATGAAGAGTTCCCCATTGTGTGCTCTGGTACCTGGCCTTGCCTCCTGGCTCTGTGACTCTGGGGGACAGGCATTATAACTTATCTATGTATGTGAGGCACATGGTATAAATCAATGTCTGGTGAATTGAAGGAAATAGGAAAATAACACTTTTCAACACTTTTCACTAAAAACAAACTACTACTTTTATTTGGCTCATTTCTCCATTTATTAGGATAATCACATTTGGAGAGGCACAAAGCACTTAGGTTTTACAGGACTACAACGTTACCACAAATCCCAAACTTTTTAGTCATAGATATCTCACCTCCGTTTAAAGAAAAGGCTTTCAAAACATCTGAGTTAGCTTAATACACTGGCCCTGCAAATTGGGGACTACACAGTTGTAAAAGCCTGCACTTCCTGCTCTATTGTCTTAGGGAAGAAACCCAGATAAAGTACTGAAATGTATGCGGTGGTGACGCAGACACAGTGGAGGGATGTGAATCCACCCGAATGACATGAAAGCAGGCACAGTGTGCAGAGGCCTTGTGGGCCTCACTGGGCCATCTGGGCCTCCATGGCCTGTGCTGTCCACTCTGGGGCCGTCTGACTGATCTTCTCCAGAAGGTTATTTACCTGGAAGCAGAGGGACTGGATCTGCTTATCCCAGGTTGGCAAAGCTTCTCGTGCTAAAGAAGAAAATGAAATACAGCAGGGTATAAAAGTGAAGCTACTCCTTCATATTCACAACAAATGTGAGTTAAAAGATAAATAAGGAAAAATTTTATAAGTTTATTCCAAAAAGCTTGGCTAAAAAATTGAGCTGACTAAAGCAATAGTTAAGAATCCCAACCACAGACTCAAAGTAAAAACATATACACACAAATACTTGTTATTATTATTACTCTTAAAGACAAAATAAAACAACCAACTGAACAACCTTAGCCATAATCATCTCAACAAGAACAGACACTAAAGCAGGGGTTCCATCACCGCTATTTATTGCGTTACACAACACTGCCATCTAGTGGGCAAAACAAGTCTACATCTAGGACTCAAACGCCATCCCCAACCTGGCACCAGGGACTGGTTTCCAGCAAGACAGTTTTTCCGTAAAAAGGGTGTGGGGTGGTGTAGTCTCAGAGTGATTCGAGTGTATTCCATTTACTGTGCACTTTATTTCTAACACATAATGAGATAATTATACAACTTAGCATATTGCAAAATCAGTGGGAGCCCTGAGCTTGTTTTCCTGCACCTAGACATGACACATCAGCATCAGAAGCTCTCATCCATGTACCAGCATAATCAGACAAGTGGTGCATGCCTGTAATCCCAGCACTCAGAAGGCTGAGGCAGGAGGATCGCTGTGAGTTTGAGGTCAGCCTAGACTGACTACATAGTGAGTTCAAGGCCAGGCTGATCTACACAGTGAGACCCTGTCTCAAAAAACCAAAGAAAAAATAAATAAATAAAAAATAAAGCTACAGGAAATTGATACTGGAAGATCAGAAAAAGTGTGGTAGAAAGGAGGAAATAGGCAAGAAAAAGTAACATGAATTCACAGAACGGCACGCTAATGCCAAATACAAGGAAAAATATTAAACTCCACTGATATCAAGGAAACACACAATAAAACAGCAATATAACATCCTCCCCCTCAAATGTCAAAAGAAAAGTGATCATTTCTAGCTGTTTAAGATTCATTCTCTCATATAAATGGAACCCTAAATTGTGGCTTTTCTGGAAAGCACACTGGTAGGGCCGCTTAAAAATCAAGAAATATATATATCCTTTGACTCGACAGTATTACTTTTTTTTTTTTAGTATTACTTTTAAGATTCGGTTCTACAGAAATAAGTGTACTAGTAAAGAAAGATATGTACAAGGTGAGCACTTGAATTCTATGAAATATTATATAACAAATTAAACTTCTATCTATTGACTCAAAAATATGTTCATGGTACAATAAATTTACAAAGCAATTTACAGAATATTGTGTACTTTAAACTATAATCCCATAATCCCACTTTTTAAAAAACTGTATGTTTTTACATATCTGCAAAAGCATCTAGAAAGACACACACAGCGAACTAATATTGGTTACATCGGGGTGCTTAGTTTGGGTGGAATCTAGATTAGGTGGGAGTGGAAAGGTATTATGAACTCTCCTTTATCACTTAATGCTTTCCTTGTCATGAGTGTGTTTACCATTATCATTTTCAGTCCAAGAAAATTAGAAAAATATTTTGTATTTTATTCATCTGATAGAAATGAATTCGAATGGTCTTTCCCTTGGTGACCCATCTGCCACACGGCATACATAACTGTGACTGCTTCTCACTGATTGTGCCACACACTGGATGTTGGATATACCTTGGAAGATAAGGCAGATTTAATACCCTCGACCAGGGAAGCAGAAGCATTTAACAAACACTTACACAACTGAAAATAATTAGGATTAATGCTGGGAAGAAATTCAGGGTGACACAGGAACTCGTAACTGAAAGCCACACTTAATCTGCAGAGATAGGAAAATCACTACTGATTAATACTCTTCACACTGACAGGGATGAAAGGGCTGAAGCAGGTGGATAATTTAGGGTGTTTGACAGAAGAAGGAATTTATGATACTGAAAAAACCAAAAAAGAAGATCGATGTGTTTGGATTACAAGAGAAAGTTAAAAAGCCCCAGGCAGTGCCTTGGCAAACTCGGCAGAACTTTGTTCTGCAAACAACAGGGAAGCCATTCAAAGAGTACAAGTAAGAGAACAGCATGATTCAATCATTTGTTTTTTTCTTTTTTTTATGTTTGCATTTTTAAAAGATCACAATAACTCTGGCTGTATGGTTAAGAAGTTATTTATCGAAACCAGAAGAGGTATAGTGGTAGAATTCAGAATAGGAAGAATAGGTGTGTAGATTGTACAAGATGAAGAAAAGCACATAGGTTCCAAACACCACTAGCAAGTGTATTCTGAGCAGTGAAGAAACTGAGGGTGTCAAGATCAAGAATGCTGCAGAAAGGGAAGAAGGCGGTTTCTGAGTGGCTGGTTGGCTGTCTGGTCACAGAGAGATAATAAGCTCAGTTTCAGATATGTGTTCGTTCTAAGATACCCATAAAGCAATCAGCAAAGACGTCTCAATAGTGAAGGACAGCCACAGGTCTGGAATCAGAAGACAGCTTGCTACATCCAGCCAGCATCTACACAGAGATGGCAACTGAATCAAACGGAGCAGATGAGATTACCTATGGAAATTCAGGAGTGTTATGCAAAGGCCTGGAAGTAAGCCCTAAGTAACTGAATTTAAAATATTTAAAATGACAGGTGCCACAAAATCTACACAAATGATTTTGAAAAATACCTGGAAAAAAGAGGAGGGAGAGCAAGAAAACAGGGAGAAAGAGATAACAGCGTCAAAGCAGCAGCAATGGTGTTCAGAAAGAAGTGAGGGACCAACACTACTCATTTTGTTGAAAAGTTTAGATGTCACCGATAAAAGGATCTTTATTTAAATAAGAGAGACCTGAATATGCTTCACTATTGATAGAAAGAACTCAACAGAATGAAAAAGGATAAAAATAGACAAAAATAACTGCTAACCTCAGGTTCCCAAAACAGTATTTTCTGGTGGGTGGCCAGGAGCAGGAGTTAAAGGAGAGATCCTAAGCATAGATGAAAGAAATGGGTAGGGAGATACAAACAGTTCCAGTGTAACATGAAAGGAGAAAAGGATTTAGATCTATACTTAAAATTTAGAGGTTCATGAATCTGATCAACAAATTGTAACAGAGCCAGTGTGGTGGCGCACACCTGTAATTCCAGCACTTGGGAGGCTAAACAGGATTGCTACGAGTTTGAAGCCACCCTGGGCTACACATTGAGTTCAAATCCAGCTTGAACTACATAGCAAGACAAAACAAAACAAAACAGCAAAAAAAGAAGTTGAAATAATTTCATGGCCTTTTTCTTCTGTGAAATAGGAAATAAGATTTCTTTTTTCTTCAGACAGAGAAAGAAAAAAGTCAGAGATTTAAGAAAAATCAAACTTGAAACAGTCATTGCAAAGCAGGAAAAAGAGTGGGCTAGAGAAATTGACCTTGAGTCCCAGTGGTGTTAAGGACCTGTGCTCTTGAACTTACAGTGCAGTCTCTCTGGTGCCTGCCTCTCCTCAGCAACATTAGCTTGCTACTCAGGACAGGCATGGGGAAGATGGAGAATGGGGAAGTTTTGTTGGACAGCTGGAATAAAAAGCCAACAGGCAAGTGAGCATTCTAGAGTACCTGCAAAAAAGTCATCGAACTAATGGATTATGGAATCTAAGCTAAAAGGAAAGAGAAGTATCGACAAAACAAAAACAAAAAGGGCTGGACTGACTGGGAGAAAGAGCAGAACCAGAGGTTCTCATATGGACAACAGAGAATTGTGAAGTGGGAGGAGCTGCAAGAGATCACCAGAGACAGAAAAGAGGGTGACGGTCAGCATGAGATATTCTAAATTAAAATTTTACAAATGGAACAGTTTTGGGTTACAGCAGAATCCAGGGTGCAACAAAGGTAGGAATAAGGAGCTAAAGAAGGGATCTACACACTTGCCTGCCTCCAACAGTTTAATGAGCTGCTGAATGGGAAATGAAACTGTCATTTCCATATGCCTGACACACGGTATGAGCTCAATAAATGTCTGATGAGTAAATGAGTGAATCAATACAATCTGGGTTTCAAATGTTTCATCTTAGAAACTGCTGCATTACATAGATTTATGAATATAACTTTTAAAATTATTTCTTCTGGAAATAAAAATAAGTACATTCCACTAGTAAGATTCTGGGTCAAAGGAAATTATAACGCCCTTTGATCATAAACATACAATGATTCTCTGCTATTTCATTATGCCCAAAATACACAAAACTACTTACTTTCAAAATGAACAATTCCATCAATCTGATCAATAAACCCATTCATCCGTCCTTCTGTTATCATTTGAGATGCTATCTTTTCTGCCTGTAAAAAAACAACAACAAATTCTTAGCAACTTTAACTGTCATATTTAACAGTTACTTGATTTAAGAGAAATGAACGGTGTGGGTTTCACTACCTATAACTAAGCTTTACAAGTGTGTTCCCCTGCAACTCATTAGAAGAAGACCTCTTAACAGCCTGCCTATTTTCCTAATTATTTCTGGGTACTGTATAACCTATCATTTTAATATTGCTGGGATCTGTTTTTCTTGTTGAGAAATTTTAGATGTGAATCCAGTCCTTTTACCAAATTTCTCTTCTATTCAAAATTAAACAATTTTTCTTCTCACTGGGACTTATACCTTAGAAAAAAAAAGCCAACTAGTTTTTCTCATTTTATTTTATTTCCATCTCCACAGTATTTAATATTCCAAAAACCTTTTAAGAAAGTAGTATTTTAAAAAGAAAAAACAGGCTGGGCATGATGGTGCACACCT
The DNA here is from genome assembly GCF_000247695.1 of Heterocephalus glaber. The sequence continues at coordinate 122,016 of NW_004624900.1, read as the reverse complement.
GTAATCCCAGCACTCAGGAGATGAGGCAGAAGGATCACACGTTCAAGGCCAGCCTGGGTTACAAAGCAAGATCCTGTCTCAAAATAAAAGAGAAAAAAAGAAGAAAAATTGAAAGGAGGAATAGATGCTCAAATAAAAAGGAAAAGATTTAAAACACAATTAGAGGTGAGCAAAAGATCCCCTGCCTAGCACTGGGAGACATGTTCGCTACCTAAGCAGACTGATTGTGACTTGGTCATTATTACTTTTGACCATCTTCACAATCAATCCTAAATCACTCCTAATAGACTGTGATTACTATTTACTATTAAAAGTCTATTCACTTAACTTAGTCTCGATGCCTGAAAAGAAAGGATCTTTTAAATGGTAACTAAAGTCTTGGTCCACAACTTGGTCCAAATGTTCAAGTAAAGAACTGTTAGAAAATCCTAAATTAAAATTTCACTACCAGATAAATAGAGATGTGACACAAAACTACATGACTTTAAGGTTTGCAAGTCAGGTGAAAGGAAAGTTGATTATTTACTTTTAATAGTATTTAAAAGGAAGAGAATCTTTTGTAAATGATAACTAAAACATATTCTCAATACTACTGGTAGTCTGTTTAAATTTATATGTGGCCAACCAAATCCTAAGAATCAAATTAAATTCCCTAGTCAGGCAGTCAACTTTTTTTTTTGGTACTGGGGATCGAACTTGGGATCTTGCGCTTGTGAGGCAGGCGGGGAAACCACTGAGCTAAATCCCCCGCACAAGTCAACTTTTAAAATTAAGCCAAGCACAGAAGTTTCAAGAAAGAGCCCAGGGATTACATTAGCTATTCTCACAAAGAGAGGAAATGTTTAAATGTTTAAGTCAATCTAAGATAGAAAAAAGTAAGGCATGTATCAAAATCTTACATAAATTAAGAAATCATAAATCACTGTGAAGTGGATTTAAACAGACCCTAAACAAAGACTCACATGACATGGGTGTCATAATCTGGAACTCCCGCCTCAGGTAACTTTATCATAAAATATAATTCAAAACACCAAAAATGCTAAGGCAATTCTATTACAATAGCATTTTAAAAGTAATTTACATGTACTTCTATTTTCTTGAGGCTCTGTATATATATTTCTGTTGTAGTTACCAACAATTATCAATTATATATTTTATAATTGATTCTCATTGCTTCTATAGTTTGGTGTCTTAACTTTCTTTTTCATGTGTTGGAGTCGTGTGTTGACAATACCTTAGCAGCAGGGATTTCTAGGAGTGCACCAAGCTCTTCAAAGGTGATGTTATTATATAATTTGCTTGCCGACAACAGATTGTGTTCAATAACAGCTCTGTCCAAGATGCTAGAACCTTAAATATAAGACATTTATAAATTTGAAAGTAGTTTTATACTTTAAAAAAGTACCTATTTCCCACAAATGTCTAGATATGACATTTTCATTATTAATAACTCATCATTATTTTGCCAATCAGTATTTAAAAGATAAGAAATGTTGTTTATCTGATAGTTTGATTAATATATCATTACATAAAAATAGTACTTAGGAAAGTGAATGACTGGTAAGTAATTACTAAGTGAATGAATTTAATCCTTTGGGCTGGGGTTTTGCTTCTTTAAGCTAAATTCATTAATTTTCCTTTTCTTGCTTCAAAAATAAACATATTAGCAAGCAGAAGTAATAATCATGCAAGGCCAATAAAGTCCCCATTCTTGATTCTTTTATGCACTCCACAGTACCTCACTCCATGGCAAGTGTGAGAAATGTGCAGAAAGCAGGTCACCTGGCCTTCCTGATCAGGCAGAAGGTTCTCCTCTGAGTGAGGTAACTCAGTATTTGATGGAATTCTGAACCCACGGACCCCCTGGGGTGCATGAGGATTCTTAAGTGCTATTTCTGCTGAGCACTTGCTAAAGTCTATGACCCATTTAGAGCCCTCCAGGGGAGCATTCTGAGAAAGCTTCCTTGTCATCCCTTGCTTCTTATCCATCCCTGCTTTTGGAAGTTCACCCAGGATTTCTTTTTTCTTAGGATCTAACCAGGGCTTCATGTAGCCCAAGGAAGCACTTTACTACTGAGCTACATCTTTAGCCCTCCACCCACAATCTTCTAATTTTTCCTCTTAATTTCTATTTCCCAGTGGTGTTTTAGTGGTGGCAGAAGTGAAATTTCCAACAGGTAGAAGTTACAAAAATCTACCTGCAAAAATCAATTATATTTGTATACACCATCAATGAACAAATTGAAAATGAAATTAAGAAAACAATTCTGTCTAACATAGCATCAAAAAACACAAAGTACTTAGAAATAAAAATGTCAATCTTATAATCTACAAAGTACAAAACCCTGCTGAAAGAGACAAAAGATGACCAAATAAGTGGAAAAGCACAAAAGGCTATACACTTAAGACGGCAATACAAACAATCTGGAAAAAGTCAAATTTGGAGGACTTACATTTCCCAATTTCAAAACTTACTACAAACACACAGCACCTAAGACTCTGTGGTACTGGTGTAATGCAGACATATTATTTAAGGAGATAGAACTCAAAGTCCAGAAATAAACTCTTGTATCCATGGTCAACTGATGGCAGATAAGGGTGCCAAGATAATTTGATGAGGAAAATCATAATTTTTCAGAAAATAGAGCAGGACAACTGGCTACCTACATGCAGAAGGATAAAGATAGGCTCCTATCTCACACTACATACAAAAATTAACTCAAGGACTTAAATGTAAGAACTATAACTATAAAACTTCTAGAAGAAAACAGAGTAAAGCTTCATGACCTTGGTTTGGGCTATGGTATCTTAGATATCACACCAAAAACATAAAAGAAAAAAACAAATTGCACTTCATCAAAATTAAAGTTTTACATTCAAAAGATACCATCAAAAATGTGAAGGGGGCTGGAGGTATAGCTCAGTGGTAAAGTGCATGCCTACCATGCACAAGGCCCTGGGTTCAGTCCCAGCTCTGAAAAAAAAAGAGAGAGAGACAACACTCAGAATGGGAGAAAATATCTGCCATTTGTATGTACGCACTTATATAAAGAATATATTTAGTATTTCTACAATTAATTGATAAAAAGACACATGGCCCAATTTAAAAATTGGTAATGAATTTTTCTGGAGATTCTGGAGAAATGAGTATTTCTCCAGAGAAAACACACAAATGGAAAATAAGCATATGGAAAGGTATTCAACATTACTAGCTACCAGGGAAATGCAAGTCAAAATTACAATGAACTATCATTTCACCAACTGGGATGGAGAAATAAAAAAGACATATCATTAACAAATGTGGAAAAGAATGTGGAGAAATTGGAGGCAAGAGGATCACAAGCTCAAAGCCAGCCTGGGCAATTTAACAAGACCCTATTTTAAAATATAAAGGGTTAGAGATGTAGCTTAGTACCACGGGGGGTGTTGGGGAGAGGAAAGAATGAGACAGAGAAAGAGAGAGAGTGGGGGGGGGGAAGAGAGAGAGGAAAAGAGAGAAAGAGAGATCAGAACCCTTATTCACAACTGGAGGGAGGGAATAAAGACGGAGCAATTGTTCCAAAAAACAATCTTGCTAGCTCCTTGAAAGAGTAATAAACACAAAGTTACCACAGGACCCAATAATTTCATTCCTAGATATAGATGCAAAAGAATTAAAAATATATCCACATAGAAATCTTCTCTTGGGTTTTTTTTTTTTTTTGGTACCGGGGATCATATTTGGGACCTTTCACTTTCAAGGTAGGCGGTGGAACCACTAAGCTAAATCCCTGGCCCTCCACATAGAAATCTTTACATAAAAGTTCACTGCAGCATTACTACACCTCTCAAAGTGGAAGCAAACTAATGTCCATCATGTAAATAATAAAATGGTACATCTATATAATAGAATTTAGTAGTAAAAAGGAAAGAAGAACTGACACATACTTCAAATTGGATGGACCTTAAAAACATTATGCTAAGTTAAAGATGCCCAGAACTGAGTGTGGTGGCACATGTCTATAATTCTAGCACTCTGGGAGACTGAGGGAGGAGGATTGCAAATTTGAGCCCAGCCCGTGCATCACAGTGAAACCAAAAGAAAAAAGAAAAGGGGATCCTGGGAATAGAGCTCAATGCAAAGCCCATGAGCTCAATAAAAGAGGGGGAGTGGGGGAGAGGGGAAAGAGGGAAGGGCAGGGAGGAAGAAGGAGGAAAAAGATGTCCAGAATAGACAGAAAATAGATCAGCAATACTGTTACATAATTCTGGGATTATACCACTATATTATAATTTAAATGAAAAGCAAAACAAAAAATTATGTCTTAATATTGTTAGCTTAGGGATATTATACCAATAAAGAAAAACATCCAAGAAAGATAAATAGGGAAGGAATAACATCTAGCAGGGGTGAAGACAAATATCTTTCCTTTATATATAGCCCCACGTGAGAATAATGAGCTTCTCAGAAATACTAGTGAGTATTCCTTTTCTCTGAAAAGAATTATCTAATTATATCTTTTCACTTTTCTTTTATGACCAGAGAGCTCAAATTGAAATTTGAAGCTCACCCGTACCAATTCTGAAACTTAAAAAATTTACCTAGTTTTTAACTTGTGCGTCACACCTCTTTTTTTTTTTTTCTTCAGTACCAGGGATCGAACTCAGGACCTTGCACTTACAAGGCAGGCACTGTGCCACTGAGCTAAATCCCTGGTTCTGTCACACCTCTTCTTTCAAAATAAAATTATAGCTGCACAGAATACAAAGATAAAAGAATTCAAAAGTAGAACAAAGCAAAAGTAGCTACACTCAGCCTGGTGCAGTGGTGTGTAGCTATAATCCCAGCCACTTGGGAGGCTGAGACAGGACTGCAAGTTCAAGGCCAGCCTAGGGACCTTAGCAACAACTTGTCTCAAAACAATATAAAAACAATATAAAAAATGTTGGGGATGTAGCTTAATGGTAGGTTCAATCCCAGTATCACCACTCCTCAAAGTAGCTACAATCAAAACACATATACATTAGTGATGGTGAGCCTTTTAGAGTTTTCAGTGATACAGCCTGCTGCAGCACATGTGCCATAGGTTTGCCACCACTGATATACACTATTCACACATGGGCTACAAATTTAATTTTAAGCTGTCTAGCAGCCAAGCAAAATTAGAAAGTCAGTTCAATACTTCAAAATGTGTTTAAATATGGTAAAAACTAATTGCTCAGAAGAACCAGAAGCAAACCTAAAACCATTAAAAAATTTTTCCTGAGGACATGCAAAAAGAAGGTTCTATGGGACCAAAATCCTTCAGATAGAAAACTGACAATCAGTTGAGTTGCTTTTTCTCCTGACCCAGGCAGCTTGACTGAAGCAAATCCATTCCTTCAACAGGAAGGATTTCACCAGGAAATATGACACCAAGTTCTATTCTCATTGGCAGCACTTCTACCCTGAATGACCTTGGCAAGCTACTGTGCCAAATTTTGCTTACCTAAAATAGGACTAGATAATCATGCTGTTACAATCTCATGCTTAGTTATTTATCATGGTTTAAGGTTTTGAAAAACCTAGTATTGTAAGTACAGTCTATAATTCTTTTGCTCTTACAAGTTTCAAAAAAATGCATTATTCACAAAATACTTCCCAGTGAAAGGAACCAAGAGATGGGGGAGGAGGGAGAAGGCGACATAAAAAGAATGAAGATATGCTATGTACATGTACCAACTCCCCACGAGGAATGTCATCATTATGTACTGCAATCATGGATTAATAAAAATTAAAAAACAAAACATTTCTAGTAAGGGCCTTAAAAGAATACTGTAAGCTCATGTTTGTGTAAGACACACCTTTAGTCAATACAGTATTCCTTGTTATACAGAAATACCATACAAGGACAGCAAGTTGGGCTGTGAAGGCAGCTCAGCGAGAGGACACACTAGAGATCCCAAGTTCCATCCCCAGTAGCCCCAAAGAAGAAACAGCCCAAGCAGCAAGATGCTTCTACTCTAACCCACCTTCCACCAGTCTGGACCTGAAGGTTCACCACCACACATGCATGAAACATAACTATTACCGTCAGCTGTAGTTGCCTTCTGGTGCGGCATCAGCATGGCAGCAAACTCTTGAAGCTGATTCCCTCTAATGATCCTGTCTAGGTACATTTTCTCTAGGATCCCATAGGCAGCAAGCTGCTGGCACCTCTCGTCCTTAAACAGGGTAGCTAGCATCCGGGACCGCTGCTGTCCTAAGGGAAACATGTGTGCATCAAATATTTTAATGATGATTTTTCAATGGAAAACAATCACATTTTGTTATCCCATTCTGCCTGCTACCAGGATAGTTATGTTCTATAGCCACTGCTACCAGTGCAGTAGTGAGTCCTCCATGGTCGAGTCTATGGGAAGTCCAGGTTGGGCTCCTGCAAGCCTCTGGACAAATTTTACTCAGGCGGTCAGTCTGCGGCCTTGTTCTGTGTGTTTCTATTTAAGACTCCTTAGCTGACACCTGAGGCAGATTCCCTAATGTGTATTTTCCCTGCAATGCACATTGCAGGATCCCTGAACTTAGGAACATTAGAGAGCTAACACCCTGGGAGAGGACCATGTGAACAGCAAGGCCACCAAGAGTAAACACAAAATTACCAAACGTGTGATACTAAACAGTGCACAACAAGGACATTTGTCTACAGCATGAAATCTGAAACAAAAGGGCAGAGCATCAACTTGTTCAATCTCCGCTGGAAACACATGTATAATTCAAAAGTTTTGGTGCTCTGTATGTCTGCAAATGACTGTGGAAGTGCTGGGAGTACTGACTGGGTTGGTTACACATAAATGTTAGTAAGGAGGGAAATTCACAAATAATAAGGATAACCAAACATTCCTATGTGAGGACCAGGATAAAAGCCGAAATGCAGTTGGAAGCACAGGCAATTTCTATTTTCTTCTTTGCTTATTTGCATTTCTGCAATGAACATGAATTATTTTGCTAATAAAACATGTGTAATGAAAAACAAACAAATATTTCTGATAAAAAACTTAATATTCAGGGTTCCAGTTTACAGTTTCAAGGACCTTTAAGTGACAACTGATATAAAAATATATCGAACTAATGGAAATAATACCATCAATAAATTTTTTCTTTTTGAATTTATTTCTGGCTTTGTATCCTAAAAGAGCCCAACCACAGTGACACCTAGTAGAAATGGGATTGCCTAGCATCTAGCCAAGTATGGTGGCATATGCCTATAATCCTAGCAGTCTGGACCCTGAGGCAGAAGGATCAAAAATTCAAGCTCAGCCTGGGCAACTTAGCTGTCTCAAAATAAAAAAATAAAAAGGACAGGGAATGTAACTCAGTGCAAAGGCCCTAGATTCAATTCATGAAAAAAAGACTGATAGAGAGATAGAATGCTAGCATGTAAATCTTGGTTATCTGATTAAAAAGAAGTAGAAATCCTTGAAAAATAGAGGTTTTAAGTCTGCAGCAGGAATATTATGAGATGAGCCTAAGGTACCTTTTTATGCTAGAATGCAGGGAAGATTAACGAGGCCCTATCAAAAAGATATGATTTGGTCAGGCCGGGGATTTAGCCCAGTGGTTCTGTTGCCTGCCTCGCAAGCGCAAGGACCCAAGTTCCATCTCCGGTATAAAAAAAAAAAAAGATATGATTTGGTCATATTTGGGACAATTTTTATAAAAAAGAATAAAAACTATAATTTACCTTAACAGACTCAATAAATTAAAAAACCAAGGCAAGGGGTTGGGAGTGTAGCTTAATGGGAGAATGCCTGCCTAACACAGGAAAGGCCATGGGTTTGATCTCCAGCATGGAAAAATAAACAAATAAATACAAACCACCAAGTCAAATATACACGAAATGTTCACAGCAATACTATTCTCAATTAATCTAGTAAGAAGGTAACCAAAGGCAATAGGATAAATAAATTGTTGTATATTCACACAATAGAACACAACCACAGCGATGAAAATGAAGGTACAACCTCACATAACAATATAGATAAATTACATAAAGTTGAGCAAAAAGAGCAACACAAGAATAAATGCACTACAGTTTTTTATATAAAATAAGCAGGTAAAACTACATACTAGTGACTGTTTTTGTGGATGAGCTGGCAGTAAGGATTAGGAAAAAGTACAAAGATGACTTTTGGGGTGCAGACAGTACTTTGTTTCTTGTTCTGGATGGTGGGTATGTGGAAGTGTTCAGTTTGTGAAAATTCATCAAGCTGTACATTTCTGATACATTCACTTGCAAGTAAGTATTTATACATAGAAAAAAAAGCAGAAAAAAGTACACAGCAATACAAAAAAGGAGAAAGTAGAAAATAAGAAAGCTCATGCTGAAGAACAGAACTAACAAATTACCATTTTGTAACATACATTGAATGATCCAGGCAAAAATTATTAATGGGTACTAAATTATTATGTAAAAGGAAACAGGGAATAAGATTTTTGTAGATTATCAAAGCAACACACCAGAGATTATGAGCAAATCCAGAGAAGAAAATTTACCTTTAAAATGGAGTCTCAATCTGGTGTGGTGGCACATCTGTAATCCCAGCATGCTGGGAGGCTGAGGCAGGAGGAGCGAAAGTTTGAGCCCAGCCCAGGCAATTTAGCAAAACCCTGATATAAAAAAGGGATGGGAGCCAGGTGTGGTGTGGCAAACACCTGTAATCCCAGCACTCAGGAGCCTGAGGTAGGAGAATCACCACAAGTTTGAGGCCAGCTTAGGCTATATAGTGAGTTCAGTTAAACTACATAGCAAGACCCTGTCTTGGGGGGGGGGGGTGCTCAGTGCAGAGGCCAAGTTCAAGCCCCCATACCACACACATACAAAAGAGTCACTCCCTTAAACCAAATGACCAAACGCAGCACCATTAATAGAGGGACAATCTGACATGATGTGTCCCTATGTGATGTAACTGAATACACTGGGCATCACTATGAGGCAGTCTTCCTAGAAACATTTAAACCTGTGAAAAAGGGTTAGCCCTTAGGTAACTAATTTTCAGTTCACAGGAAGTACACAAGATTAAGAAACAAGTAAATAATATATATCAGACATTTAGAATGAAGAACTTCCTTGAACTCTTCAAAAAGGCACAATGTAGAGATGATTCTAGACTAAAAGAATCTAAAGATATAATCACCAAATGCCACGCTTCAACTTTTTTCTTTGTTTAGGGAGAAAATGGCAGCTATAAAAGGTATTCCTAAGACAACTGGGTCAGATAACAGATTCTATAGCACAATAATTGTTAATTTGCTTAGGGACGATGATGGTATTATAGCTATGTAGAAAAATGTATTATAAAGAACAAGGTGAGTCTGTGACTACAATAAAAACAACCAAGAGTATTTGCTGCTCCTGATAAAATTAGTTTTCAAGCAAAAATTAGATATTTGGAAAACGTATTTGCTTCATGAGCTTGATAACTTTCCAATATTTAAAGATTTTTCTGGTGAGATCACTGGTAATATATTCAAATGTAATTTTTACAAAGTCAGTATTTCGAAGCTCCATGCAACTCAGTGAACCAATTTTATTAAAGCACTAACATATGACGGCACAAAAACCCTATATAGGTAGAAAATGATTCAAAGTGCAAGACAGACCAAGATTTTAACATAACAAACTGTGACAGGTTCACTGGTATGGTTTCAAATTTCACACTGCAACTCATTTATAAAAAAACTACACCACTTGTTCTGTGAAAGATAGTATCAAAAATACACATTTTATCAGAAAATATCCCAAAATATGCATCTCTTTTCCAGCTGCACATCTGTGTGAGGCTGGATGTTCTTCATACACTTCAACCAAGACAACATATCAAAAAAGAGTGACTGCAGAAGTATCTAGAATAACTTAAGTTTTTTTCTATTAAACTAGAAATTTTAAAAGATTTGAAAATATGTAAAACAAGGGCCAGGCATGGTGGTGCATGCCCATAATCCCAGTATGAGGCAAGAGGATTGCTGAGAGTTCGTGGCCAGACTGAACTACATAGTGAGTTCAACCCCAGCCTGCACTACAAAGCAAGATCCTGTCTCAAAAAACATCCCCCATGGGCCGGGGAGTTAGTTCAGTGGTTTCACCGCCTGCTGCACAAGTGCAAGGACCCGAGTTCGATCTCTGATACCAAAAAAAAACCAAACCAAACAAAAAACATCCCACAAAAAG